>WNKI01000002.1:5839662-5891304 GCA_015350385.1 Aculops lycopersici
ACGACGACGACGACGACGACGACGACGACGACGACGACGACGACGACGACGACGACGTACGACGACGTACTACGTACTACGTACTACTACTCTCGTCTCTCTCTCTCTCTCTCTCTCTCTCTCTCTCTCTCTCTCTCTCTCTCTCTCTCTCTCTCTCTCGTTTTAGCTTTAGTTGGCTAGCTTGCCAACTTAATCGCCTGCGTGAAAATTGAAGAATTGGCCATCGGGAAACCTAATTTAATCTCGCCGCTCGTCGCGCCAGTTTTTCGTGTTTGGGGCGGCTAGAAGTGGGCGTGGCCAAGGCAAAGTAGGCGTTACCTTTGGTTAAGTTTGGTTTCGTTTCGGCCAGCCAATTGACTAGTCAATTTGGGGACTGCTAACTTCGACTAAAGGGCGCAGGGGAACGAGCGAGCAAGCCGTCGCTTGGCCATAAACTCGGCCAGTTTTAATGCAACAATCGAATGCGACTTGCCTGTCCAATTGGCCGCCAGTGGGCGGTGAGCGCAACTAGAACTTTACCTGATAAGCTGGAGAGTGGGGATAAAATGGCAAGGGAGCGGACGGGAACCATTAGTTGCCAGCGTGAAGTTGGCAAAGAGGTTCAAGGTCGCAGAATGAAGGCGCCGCCGCATGCAAACGGATGCGACAGCAACGGTGGCATTCAACGCTGCAAAGTCCAAGTGGCCGCCGGAAGGCAGCCATAACAACCGGTGCTCTGCGGGGGCATTGTGATGGTTGGGCTTGATCCGTTCATTCATACAACTAAACGACGACGACCATTCGCACAGGTAACTTGCTCTCGTACGCGTGGCGCTCTTTTTGGTGCCGGTTGCTGGAGTTGAACTGAAGGCCCACAACAAATCGCTCACCTCCTTTGCGCTCATGAATGAGGACCACATCGCAACGCCATCCGCATCCATGTGAGCAGGTGGCTCCAATAGTTGAGGGCGTCGCCGGAATACGTCGTCGCTTGTTCTGCTCGTCGCCTTGTGGTCGTGTGCCATTTGGTTGTTGGTGGTTGTTACACGTTTAGACAACGATGGCAGCACGCGTTGTCCATTTGGTCGGTCAGTCTGGCAATATCAGCATCAACATCAAGAAGAAAGTCCAACTCAAAGCTCCGATTCCACGGAAACTCACACATAAATACAACGACCACTTGCTGTTTGCGGCCCCAAACCAAGTGACCATGCCTCTCGCCGCAGTCCTTGTACTCGGAAGCTTCTCCTGGCTTCCGAGAATGTGAGTCCAGTTTGCCATCAGTGTCCACGACTTTGCTTTTGCTTTTGCTATTGTTTTTCCCATTCCCCTTCCTCTTCCCTTTCGCTCTCCCCTTTCCTCTGGCTCGCTGTTGTCGGTGTCTTTGTTAATGGGAAAGCAAATGAAAACTTGAAACTAGACCATTGGCCAACCGGGAGCGCGTTGGCGCAAAAGCGAAAGGCAAAATAAAGTTGGAGTACGTGGCAAGCGAGTGCGTGTTTAGCTTCCAGAATGTCATTATATTATTGTCTGGTGGGATCATTGTCACAGTTGCAGTTTTAGCTCTGAACTCCAACTTTGGTCGTGCTGTCTTTGCGGTTATGTCGACAATTTTGCCAGCTCAGTTCCAAGTTTAGTTTGGGCGTTGCAACTTTCGTGGTTTGCCTCTAGTCTAGTTGCTTCTCTACATAAACCACCACGAAGCAACCACTTTCACCATTCCAATGCAATGAAGCAAGTTTCTCAGTGGAGTCGTTAGCAATTCACGCGAAACAATTCTGAGCAACTAAGCCGGCCGATGGAGGAATTGGAACTAGAACTAGCAGATTCTTTATTTAGACAGCCAGCCAACAAGCCAACTATCTCGCTGGCCACAAAATCTAGTCGTGGGAGTGCCCGTCGTTTTGCTGCTGGCTCAGGCGATTGGCGCTAAATCCGCTCGCTCACTTCCAACTCGCTACTCGTTACTCGTGACTTGCAATGCCACCAACTCGCTTAGCGGTTTGTGGCTCGCGCTTTGCTAGCTAGTTTGGCAAGCTAGCTTGCCGAACCATCCCCACAACTACTACTACTACTATAGCGGTCGGGGGAGCTGCCGCCACGGCCGCATCTTAGCACACAGCTTAGTTGCCGTCGGCTCAGTTACGAGTTGTGTGAGCGGCAGTGCGAGTGGCGCCGGCTCGGGCTAGTTCCGTTGCCGGCGGCTAGCGATAGAAACTGGAGCAATGGCAACTTTGGCTCGCTTTCCACTGTCGTTGCTACAATTTCGACTGCCAGCACCAGCACCACAACCATCACAAGAGTAAGGCGCAACCACCGAGCGAGAATCTATTTTTAGCCCTACGGCACGCACGCACACGACCGTACAGGCGACGGAAAGGGGAGCACCTAGCGACGGGCACCTAGCGCCGCTGTCGACAAAACCGGAGAACGTTTAGCGTGCGTTACCTAAGCAAGCCAGTGAGTGGGCGAACGGGAAGGAGGAGAAAGAAAGAGGAAAGGCGAAATTATCACTGCCTCAAAATCGGCCTTTCTCTTCCTTCCTCTCTCTACTCTCTTTCCCCGCTAGTAGCGACAGTGCCGCCGAAGTATCGATTGGTTTGGCTTCATCGCGATTGGAATTGTGAAGCTCAGTATCCGTGTAACTGCTATTCCCAAGACTATTTGTTGGCTGGGCCGACCCCCAGATCGGCGCCAAGTGCACAAAGAAGTCTCAAGCAAGAGATTGGTTGGTGTCGTTGGTTAGGTGGCGAGCTAGTCGGTCGGTCTGTCGGTGAGCAGTAGTGGAGCAGCCAAAGAATGGTTGCACTCACTCAACTCGCACCCATATGCCAAATAGTTTGCCCGTTGCTCCATCCGTTAGTCTTGCTTGGTCAACCACGACGAGCGGGATGAGCCATGTTAAGGAAGCATTTGGTCTGGCAAGCTACCGAGTACGTGAGCGGGCGAGAACATGCTAAGCTCGCACTCGCTCATCTCCTGGGGTTTGTCGCAAGAGGTCGCCGCTGCTATGTTTTGCGTCAGTTTGGACCGCGGTCGCACGGTGTGGCCTGATGAGAAGCACGCCCACTTGCGCTCCAGCTACCCCCAAGACCCACAGCCAGAGAAATCTGGAAACGAGGCCAGCAGTCGGCTAGGCATAAAGGACTTCCGGCTACCACCGTCACCAACACTCACCCTCATCTCAATGTCACCACTGGCTAGCCAACTAGCTCTCCCACTGACTCACACGCGCTAACTAACCCATAAATCTGGTCCAAGTTGCTGGTTGCAACGTTGGTTGAGACCACGATCAGAAGAAACGCTAAACTTTGCCCTTGAAAGTCAGTGTGGCTGTTGTTTTCGCCTCAGCAAGTTGCTTGCTTGCTTGCTTGTCTGCTCGCTCGCTCGCTTGCTTGATGCTCTCCGTCGTCATCGTGTCGAGCTCGACGGCAAAGTTGGCGCGAGTTTCGATTTGCTCGCCAGGTTCATGTTGCTCCCGATGCCATTGCTGTTGCCACTCTTTTGCTTCCGTTCCCATAGCAGGTTCAAGAACAACGTCCACCTCGTCGACAAGCAAGACCACGACTTCGACTCCGAGGCGCGCAAAATCCATTAGCGACCGGAGTAATGGCCGCCAGCCGACCATCCAACTGGCCGACGGACGGACGGACGCCAGCACCGCCTCCGCCGACTAAACGAGCAAAGTGACCCTCAAACTTTTGCCCGCTCGCTGAGCAACCATTTCGCTCTGTCCGCCGGAAGTCGTCGGGCCGCCGACGTCTTCAATGTCCAAGTGAGATTCTTGCTACAGACAGCAAGCGAGTTGGCAGGCTAGCTAAACTTGGTTTGCGAGCAAAAGAGTCAGTTCGGAATGGCGGGGCTGCCAGCGGCCAATTATATTAGCGGCCACTGAGTTACGAGAGCCAACTAACTAAAGGCAAGCGAACCAGAAGGCAGGCCAACATCTAGCCGGCTGGCCTACCCACTGCTCAGCTCGTCCATGTTTTAGTCTGGCTCCTAAAAAACTTTTCTGGCCATTGTTTAGGTGAAAAAACATAAATCTACACTAAAACACTCACAAAATAAACTACGAGAGTTTCGTTGCCAAATGTGCGACGATCGAGAAAAAGTGAGCCGACCACTTGTTTCCAATGGGGTAGCTCTGTCCAATTTCCTTCCGTTTCCCCTCGACTCCATAGCTTCCAATGGATGATAACGTGGTTCAACTAACAGACTTGTGAAAGGGGGAGGGCAACTAAGCGAGCCGATGGGATGCAAGGAACGAAATTGGAGCAACCACTTCATTGGAGTGAAGTGGAGTAGAGTGGAGTAGAGGCTGCCAACCACTTGAATTTGCGGGGAGGTTATTTGGTGGTGGTTGTAGTCGAGGTGGTTGTAGTGGCGCCATTGCGACAATTAATTGAGCTCACAAAACGAGGACAACGAATAGCAGGTCCAAAGTGGATTTCGTCATTCGTGTAATTCCTACTCTTGTCCGCTAGAATTAGACTCTCGCTCTCTCCCTGAACCTCTCTGGCTTGGTTCGGTGGAAGCCACTTCCGGTTACCGAGTGGCAGGAAATGGAGCTCGTTAGCGTGGCCCTCAAATAAGCGGCCAACTTTGGTTCGATGTGAGTGCAGTTGCTGTTTTCTTTGTTAGTGCTAATGCTGACATCAGTATCGGCGGACCATTCAAAGGTTTGGTGTGATGATGGCAGTGGCAGTAGAAGCGGTGAGTTCAGTTGGTTGGTCATCGGGCAAAATTTTGCGCCGAGTGATTGGAATTTGCGAGGTTGGAGTTGGAGTTGATGATGATTCTGGTGCTGGTGTTGTGTCGATTTAGTTTGCGCTCTTTTTTTCTTGCCCACCTCCATCGCCAGTCTTTTGGCAAACGTCAACCGGCCAACCAACTAGTCAGTCTAGCTGCCGAGAGTTTCTATATATGTGCGTGTATTTGTCACCTGTCGCTACGAGCCAGTAGTAGTCGCAGTAGCAAACTGAACGAAATAACACCACGACCGGACTCTGCCAGGTAACCAGCGGCAAATGCTAAGGGAGTTCAAGTCGGTTGACGTGAAAGTGCACTAATGTTTCCCTCTTTTTACACAACAATCTAACCAGCCGACTGGCGACTGGCTAACCAGGCGAGAGAAAATTACGAGAATGGCATACAAATCTTTGGACATGAATGAATGACTGACTGACTTGCTTAGTTAGCTAGTGAATGGGCTGACCGGTTGGTGGAGTTGGCTGACATTGGAGCTGTGTGTTTTGTTTGTGAGGCACAAAACAAAATGAGAGGAAAGGAAAGGAAAGGAACGGAACGGAACACAAAAGGGCAATAGTGAGCGAAGAAATGGGCATTAAAACTATACCCGGCGCCAGCTGCTTGTTGGCCAACTAGAGTTTCAAGTTTTCCCGCCCAAACTCAGCGGCCAAAGGGGCGCTCACAATACCATTGTGAGCATACGACGATGGCGACCACTGAACCAGAAGCGGACGCTCCTCGGGCTCGATGATGAAAGTAGCGGCTTGGACCTGGAATGGGGAAGAAAAGTGGTACATTCGAGGTCGTGACGCAACACACACACAAAACGTGTAACTGTACACAAAGGAGGCAACAAAACGCCGGCCAATATCGCCATTAACATTATTATCTTATTGTGCACCTCTACCCCGTAGTTTTTGGTGGCCACTAGCGCCGCTGCTCCTGTGTTCAGCTCGCCAGTCGCTAGGTACCGGCGGCCGCAGCGACGAAGTATAGGCGCAACTGTGGCTTGGTTGTGACGTGCGACGCGACGCGGTTCAATACGAGGGTAGCCGGTGCGAGTGCCCGTCGGAATCGAGAGGAGAGCTGGCTATCCGGCGGTCACTGCTTGGGGGAAAGAGTAGCTAGAGGCCAGTCGAGCGCCACGACGAGGCCAATTTGCATGCCAAACACACACTCACACACGGGAAATCCGAACACATAGACCCACAAACTTCCAAGCCCCAACTTCCAAATACGCACACGAAACTCTGCTGACCATTGAGAGTTTAACCAAAGCAGCTCGATGGGCTCGAGTTGGTTTCTAGTCTTTGTGGGCCACTGATCAGCGGCGACGGCCTTTGGCTCTTTGGTTGGCTGCCTTTTCGGTTGGCAAGCTAACTGTTAGCTTGCCAGCCAGCCAGCCAGCCAGCCAGCCAGCCAACCAACCAACCAACGAGCCGGCCAGTTGGATTACCAGCCGGCTAGCCGACCAGGGGGATAACTTTTTGGACGCCCCTTTCTTCATCTCCTTCTCTACCCCGTCAAACTTAACAACAACAACCGGCAGCTAGTCAGCTCTAACCAACGAGAGCTACTCCCAATTTCGCTTTCACTTTTGCCCCACGAACCGGAAGTCGCCAGTTGCTCGGTCGGCCAGCCAGCGAGAGAGAGGGAGAGAGAGAGAGAAAAAGAATTGCACGTGAAAGATGGCGACCATTAATAATGATGATGATGATGCCGCCGTCACTGCCATAGCCGCCAACTTAACTCGCTGGCTCCTCTCAAAGTTTAGCCGCCACTAGCTTGCCAGTTTGCCGGCTTGTCGGCAAACTGGCAGACAACTGGCCTATCAGGCCTCAGTTTTGCTGGCGGCGCGCATTTAAAGCCAACTCGCTTGTATGCAGTCAGAGAGAGACGCCCTCCCTTCGGTTATTGTGTCGACGCTAGTAATTCCAGGCAAAGAAGAGAGTCGAAACACTGGACTGCTCGCTTGAGTTGGTGCCGCAGTCTCCTCTCTCCCCCTCCCTCCCTTGCATCGTTGCTCATACTTACCGACCGACCGGCAGACTGACCAACGGACCCGCTTGCGGATGCACTGATAGTCGAGCAGACGACAAGTCGGCAAAAATTGACTCGACGGCGCGAGTCGTGGGGGTTAGTTATTAGCGGCGACATTGGCGAGCGTCTGTCGTGTTGCTGTTATTGCTGTTACCCTCGCGATATCAAAAGAAAGGGGAGACGAGAGGTTGACGACTACCACGACGAGTGGGAGGAAGAGGAACAGTGGTGGTGGTTGTAGAAGAGAGATCGCTTGTTGCTAGGTGCCACAAGCGGAGATCGTTAAGTTGGTTGCGTTGATGGCAGCGGTGAGACACCGAAACACCAAGACCGCAACCAACTGCGGCGACATGGAGCCAAGCGGCGAACGCTAGTGTGACGGAGGAACCTAGCGCCGGAAAAAGTTGCTAGGTCCTCCGCGTGTTTTATGCTCGCGGACGCGGAACCGTCAGCGTGACGCCGGCGGCTGTAGTTGTAATGGAGGAAGTCGAGAGTCGAATTGGATAAAACTAACTGACGAGCTCGCCGACTAAGAGCTTAGCGGTGGTAAAATAAAGGTCGACGAGCGTAGTTTGAGTAGGGGAACGAGATGACGATCAGTGGCGAGCGACAAAAAATAAAGCAAGCTCCCGTTTTCTTTCGCTTCTTTTTTGGTAAGCTAGCTAGCTTGCCAACCGAATGAGAGGGAAATGTTCAAGCTAACCCAAATGTTGGACTCCTGTTCCTGAGTCCTGTTGTCTCGAGTTCGCAGTCGCCACGCGCCGTCATCATTAGCCGCCGCTGACTTCCTGGTTGCCCCAACGAACGACAACCTCGACGTCACATTGTGCCAAGCGAGCAGCTAGTTGGCGGGCTACCATAGCGTTGCACTTCTCGCTTGGCTGCTCTCTTTTCTCCATCTTGCCTCAGATTCTAGCTCTAGGTTTAGCCCAGTCGTTTGGCTTGCTGGCTGTCATATTGAGTTGGAGCTAACTCTTTGAAATTCCCTCTAGCTCTAGCGTCGCCGCCGCTCGCGGCAACCACCTTAAGTTCTAAGCTCGGAGCCAGGATATTGGAGCTCGGAGTTACGCAAGCTGCCTAATAGTCTGCCCAACAACTCGTAGGCTGACTCAAGAGTCTTTCTGATGGCCCAAACTTGAACCGCTCGCTTTCCAATCGGCCAAATTGGCTCCATTGCACTTCGAGAACTTGAGTCTTCGTTGACTTGCCATTTTCGACGTAGTGGCATTCGACTGGATGAGTTTAGTTTAGTCTGGTTCAGCTTAACTGGCAGACAAGTTATCACCCAGCGAGCGAGTTGAATTGTGGTCGAATGTTAGTCCTCTCCTCTATCTCGACACTAACACCAACACAATCCCGATCCCAAACCAGAACTCGACTCGCCACTTCTAGTGAGCGCAACCAACGGCGCCGCAACCGCCGAGTTGCCCACGCCCACTTCCGGTTTCGCCGGGATTGGTGCCAAGATTAGTTCGGCAGTTCGCTGTGTGCATATTTATATATATATAAACACCGTTTTGGTGTTAGTTCGTATATATATATTTGTGGCAGGAACTGTAACAAGTTTTTCGCTGCTAGCTAAGTTAGCTAGCTAGTTTATCATCAACTACCACTTGCAAGGAACAAGAGCAAGTATGCTTCTAACGACCAACACGAGAACTACCAACCACCGAGCGGAGGACTCAAACTGGGCGTCGATCGAATGGCGAGATAAGTGTCATTAACAAGCCTCGTTGGCTTTGCCCAGCTTCTTGGCTCCTCTTTCTTTTGCTCCTTTCTTTAGCTTGAGTCGGAGTTGGAGTTGAAGGGAACGAGCGACTAGCAAGCCAACCAGCCGACCGGAAGCCAACGAGTGTAACAAAACGAACGCTTTTCGCAGACTCTTTGAGGGCCGGCGTGGCTGTCTCTCCTGTTCCTCCTTCACCTCCTCTTGAGCTCGAGAACACAAACTAGCAGGCGCCCGCCTGCCGGCCAGTCAGTCAGTCAGCTCGAGTGGCCAGCGAGTTCTCCTTGCTACCGCCAGAGCTACTCCTTGCAGAGGCAATCTTTTGGTGACCGGCGCCGCTGCTTGTCTTAGCGGCCACAAGAGCAACGTTTGCGACGGCGACGACCAAACTGGTGGGCGCCACAAAACGTCCGTCTGCTCTCTAATCATCGCTAATAGTCGAAACTCGAGTGCTCCGGTCTAACAAACCGACCGACCGGTCAACAGCCAGCAGGCTACTTGATCGTCGAGAGCAGCGAGCAAGTTAGTAAACTAATGCTAAGGCCTCAGTCGACTGCCATCAAGAGCGAGACTCTCTCTCTCTCTCTCTTTCTAGCTCGAGTTGCTCGAAAGAGAGAAGCAAATCGCAACCTGAGACAGGCGAGAAACTCCGTCTGAGATGGACGAGCGCTGATTTGTTAGTTTCGTCGCAAGCTTTGTCGAGAAAGCTAGCCGGCTGGCTAGTGATCTGACGTTGAGAGGAGCCCCGAACGCTAAGCGGGCCAAAGTTAACGGCAACTCTGCCGCCGAATTCCATGGTCGCCAACGATGATCATGCGTCATCATTATTGGGTTGCGCTCAGATTCATCCCACCGATTGACGTGGAGGCAAGAGAGAGCGAGGGGAAAGTATAGAAGCAGAAACAAGAGCATGCGGCACAAAGAAAACAAAGTTTGAACCTCGAAACAAATGGAATTGAATGATACTCTGAGCAGTAAACTTAAGCTACTTCTACTTATTGGTGGCAACGCGAAACGGAACGCGGAAAACATACACAAACGAACACAAATGGAACACATAGCGACACCATTGGAATCAATTGAGCTTTGCGCGACGCATGAATCGAATCGCAGGTGCAGTGGCGACGGCAACGGCAATCGCGGCGTCCAAAGCAGTTGCTTGCTAATAGCAAAAGAACAGAGCCACAAAACAATGGCCATTCGAGGCGCCAACTAATAGCGGCACGGCCAACTCACTTATCTGGCTGGCCGAGTCATCGTTGGCCGACTTAGCAGGCGGCCAGTTAGCAACAAGCGAGCTGCTTGTTGCCACTCTCACTAGGCGCTTGTTAGAATCGGCTTCTAATTTGCCATTTGAAATTGCCAACGACGATCCTGACGACAACCACGTCGATTGCTTTGGATTGGCAAGCTAAATTTGCTGGCCAGTTGTGCGGATCCATCGTCCGCTTAATTTTCTCTCTTATTTCGTTCATCCCTTTCCTCCGTTCGCTATGGGCAGTGAAACGATCGTCGTCGATAGAAACAACAACAGTAACAATAATATTAATGCCCAGCAGCCGCCTCGTTTCCCCTCGCTTCCCGCCGCCGGCAACTGGCAAGCTACAGTTGTATCTAGCTTGCCAATTAGAACTAACTGCGGCTCAACGAGCGAGCACCTCTTAGCTTTTCAGATGCTCGCCCGTTGTCGAATGGTTTGTTGCGAGGCGAGCAAACGAACCATTCGAGGCGCTCGTTCGACTCACTTGGCCGGCAAGCTAACAGAAGGACAAGTAGGAGGCTGGAGACACAGAGACAGAAACACACTGCGCGCCCGTTCAACTAATGGCATTGCACATTTGCTAGATTGAGTCGGCTGGCAATCGGATACCGGCGAGTCGTCGTCGTGGACGCCAAGTTGTTGCAGCGGCCAAGATGCGCTGCTATCTTTCTTGTCATTGCCGCGCACATTTTACCCACAGTACTTGATTATAGAGAGAAAGAGAGACAACCTAATAGGGAGGCGCGAATTAACAAATAAAATTTATTTTATTACATAACTGCTCACTGGAATGGGCGCCACTGTCGCCACAACGAGTTTTGTTCGAGTTTAGTCGCTTGCAGCACCATGGTCTCTCGCTCTGCGTCTATTTCCCCCTTTTTCCTGCATGACGCTCAAGCGAACCAATAGCAAACTGCTTTGCGTGGATGCGGTCGGCGCTCATGTTGTTGTGGCAGGAGCAAAGGACAAAGTGATCAAAGTGGCAAAAGTCGGGGGCGGAACCTAAGCGATGGAATTGCAAGTAAATATTAAGAGATCAAAATTCGAGCTCACGATTCGGCGCAAGCGGGCCAAAGTGAAACTGCAGAACTGGCTGCCAGTCGTCATGCTAATTCGAGCACATTGATGGCGACATGGTCACACGCCGACCACCGACTAAGTAGCGGGCAAATTATGTTTGCTCAAGAGCGCCTTTAGTTGCGCTTTCTCGATTGAAATGTGCTAGTTGAAAACGATGAATGAACGAGGCAAAAATCGAATGGAGCTCCACTGACAACTCGGCCACCAAAACCACCGCAACCAGCCAACCGAACAGCAGAACAAACTAGTAAAACTCGAACCGAAAGTGGCAATCGCAAGGAGAGTCCGTCGCAAACTGCCAACGTCAGACGCGGCGGCCGCTGCCACTTGATGGCCGGCAGAGTTGGAGGAGTGAGTTTAGATTGGAAACAAACATTTGGCGAGAGGGAGAGAAATAGGGGGATGGAAGCTGGGAGCGTTCAAGTGAACGCTAGTAAGACAACCAAACCAATCGAAACTATCTGTCGCCCTTAGATATTTTCAGTCTATTTGAAGCGCGGCTAGTAGCTGCCGAACTCTCACCCTGCTGCGCCTGGCGACCTTTAGGAGCGCATCGAAACGAAGGCTGCTGTTTTGATAGCCGCATAGTGAGTGCATTTTAGTCGCGCTGTCTGCGCAAATGTATTGGAGCTCGCCGAGCGTTAAACTAGTACCAATCGTGGCATTCAAAGCGACGACTGCAATAAAGCTTCGCCCTTCTTTATGGGCGCCAAAAAGGATCCATCTATTTCCAAATCTAAGGCTCGCCCAGTTTCCGTTGAAAACAACGCTCGCCGCTGAGCGAGAGCACCTAGCGCTCGCGTCGCTTCCTGCTGCAGGTTCGCGCTCACACACATAAAAGTCGGTAACTGCTACCATCACCACTGCTTCCAGGGTTTCCCCACCTGGAAAGACTAGCAGCAGTCAGGTGGTTTATTTGAGTGCATGGTGGTGGTTTCGAACGTGGAGGTCAAGGTACTGCACGTCACACACGAGTGTATAAACCACATTTGCCCCCTCTAAATGTCTCCACCCCTCTCTCACTTCCGCTCCCTCTTAACTTGTTTGAGTCTATGGACGCGTGATAACATTCGAAAGCGACTTGTGGCAGCAACAGAAGCGACCACCGAAACCATAAGTTTGCGGTCTAAAAATGAGTGTAAACAAAACGCAAAGTTTCGCCGTCGTTGTTGTGTAAACTGGGTTTAGTTTTGCTAAATTTATTATTATTGGTATTAATAAATTGTTATTATTATTGCTGAATATTGGCTTGCATCTGTCGTAACAATTCACGAGATCTTGAAAGCTGAGTCTTCAATTCGAAGCGGCCGTCTGTGCTGCTCCGAAATGCGTTCACAACCCTAATTTGGGTTTGTAATCTAGTTAGGCCGCGAATCCACAAAATTTGGCCGCTCCTCTTCATGTCCTGACTCAACGAGCACCGCGAGCCATCCTCAACTAGCGACGACGTGACGTCCATCATCTCGTCAGGTGGCCCCGAGCCCCAGGTAAACTTTTTTGGAATCTTTTTGGTTGGTATCGTTGTGATTAGTTGGCCCCAAACGAGAACGCCAATGCCAAAGAACACGCACCACAACCATTGCTCCAGGGTCAAGGCGGCCGTTGAGAAGGCCACGCCGCCATACTGAACTATGATCACCTGTGCAACTGCAGTAATAATTATAATACTGTAGAAAATAGGATTTGTAAATAATCCCTGAAAAATGTTCCTCTCGCCGTGGATCTTGCGCGAATTGATCTCATTGAATAGGGTCATCATAACAAAGGTGTTGAAGATGATTGTAAAATGCTGCGACGGCGCCGCGTTCAACTGCGCGCCCAATCCCGAGTCGATGTCAAAGATTCGGTGGCCGTAGAAGAGGAGCGAGAATATAACCACCAGTTGATAGAGGGCGTGGCCAATGATGTTCTTCATCATTGTTCGCGATATCAACGGTTTCGTCCTGCCGTACGGCTTTCGCAACAACAAATCCTGCGTCGGCATCTCGGTGGCTAAGGCTAGCGAGGCCAGCGTGTCCATAATCAGGTTCACCCAAAGCATCTGCACCGCTTTCAGTGGCGAGTCCTCAATGGCACAGGCCCCAATGAAGGCAACTATCACTGCCACCACGTTGACAGTGAGCTGAAATTGTAGAAACTTTGCTATTGAGTCGTACACATTTCGGCCCCACATCACAGCTTTCACTATGCTAGAAAAGTTGTCATCCGTCAGGATGATATCCGAAGCCTCCTTGGCCACGTCCGTTCCGGCAATGCCCATGGCAAACCCGACGTCGGCCTTCTTCAGCGCCGGCCCGTCGTTTGTTCCGTCACCTGTTACCGCGACCACCTCGCGATTGGGATTCAGTTTGCTCTCGATAATATGCTTCACCAGCACGTACTTGTCCGAGGGCGACGAGCGGGCCAACACGCGCAGTCGCGGCCACACTTTATCAAACAACTCCTGGCGCACCTCCCCGTTCTCGTCCCGAATGCGCTTGTTGAACTCCTTGCCCTCCAAAATGAGCCACTCCTCGCCGGGCGTCACAATGCCGCACTTGGTGGCGATGCTGCGCGCCGTGTTCACGTTATCACCCGTAACCATGCGCACCGTTATGCCCGCCCGCTGGCACCGCTTGATGGCCTCCGGTACTTCCGGCCGCACCGGATCCTCGATGCCCACAATGCAGAGGCAGGTGAGATTTGACACAATGGACGCCTCGTCGTCCCAATCGGGCTCCTGTCCTGGCTCCAGCTTGATGTCGTTGGGTTTCTGAGGCTCGTAAACGTAATCCTTGTACGAGACGCAAATGGTGCGCAACCCGTCGCACGCCATCGGCTCGATAACACTCCTCACCAACTCGTCCTGATCGCGCTGACCAAACTTCTTCAACTTTCCCCCCTCGCCAAAGATGTAAACGCACTTCTTGGTCACAATCTCACTGGCGCCCTTGGTAAACACGCGAAATCCAGCATTATTAGGCAACTGAATCACCGTGGACATATTCTTACGGACACTGTTGAAAGTGTAAACCTTGTACAACTTTTGCTCCGGATACTGGTTCCTCACAGCTTGATAATCGCGGTCCATATCGAGAACGAAACCCAAAAGAGCACACTCCGTCTTGCTACCAACTTGAAATGGTAGCTCATTCGGATTCTCGGCAGGTATAATGCGCGTGGTGAATGCACTATTCAATGAGCAAGCCTCGACTAGGATATCGACAAGTGGCTTGGGCAGTCGCGCCATGTCTGGCTTCGCTTGGAAGAAGCGCGTGTTACAAATGAACGATTGCACGACGGACATACGATTGGTCGTCAAGGTACCTGTTTTGTCCGAGCAAATGGCCGTTGCATTGCCCATCGTTTCGCAGGCGTCCAAGTGGCGCACTAAATTGTTATCCTTCATCATCTTCTTAACCGAGTAAGCTAATGCCAGCGTGACGGCTAAAGGTAGACCCTCGGGTACTGCAACGACCAACACGGTGACACCAATAATGATGAACTTGACAAAGTAGCGCATGTGATGGATGTGCCATGGCTTCTTGTGATATATGAATGTTGTTATAACGAAACGTGCGACTAGCATAGCAACCGTAATTACGGCAATAATGGAGCCAGCGTAGCCAATTTGAATGGCCAACTTGGTTAGCTTGGCCTGCAGGACTGACTTGTCTTTTCGTGAGTTTGTTTCGCCCTCGTCGGCGCCGCCCTTGCTCTTGTCGGCCGCTTGCTCTTGACTAGCGTCTGTTGCTGTGGTTGTGGTGACTTGCTGTTGTTGTTGTTGTTGAGAAGCTTGTTGATTTGCTTGGTCTTGAGATTGTCGTTGAGTTGTTTGTTGTGATGGTGTTTGTTGTGGTTGCAGCAAAGATGGTTGCATTTCAATGTCAACTTGCGATTGGGTGCGAATCTTGCGCTGCTTCTTACTTTGCTTTTTGGCTGCTCTCTTATCTTCATCGTCTTTTTGCGCCGCGCCTAGGAGGGCAAATATAATACCTGCTTGCGAATTGATACCAACCGCAGTGACCACCATCCTACCGCTGCCCTCCATCACATGGGTGCCGCTGAATAGAATGGGATCACTGTCCTCGCTCTTACGCAAATGATCACTTTCACCTGTAAGCGACGATTCATCGACCTTCAAGTCGTTCGACTGGATGATTATTCCATCGGCAGGTAGCAAGTCTCCGTATTTAACCTGGCAAATATCGCCAACAACAATGTCGCTCACTGGAATTTGTATAACTTCGTTGTTACGAATCACCGCAAACTTGTGTTCACCTTCAATTCGATTCTGGAGGCCACGGAATTGTTTCTCTTTTGTGTAATCGTTAAACGCGGTTACAACAACAACAATAAACACTGAAACCAAAATGGCTGCGCCCTCGATCCAAGAGGCATCCTGTTCGCTTGTATCATGTGCCGGTCCCGGCTGGTGATGGCCAGTTGAACCGTTTGGATGGGTTCTATTGCCTCCGCCGCCAATAGCCTCGCCTTCTTCCTCGCCGCCGGGTGTATAAAATGCTAATAGTAAACTAATTATTGCCGCCACTTCCAATATAATCAACGTTGTATCGTGCAGCGCCTCCCACACCAACTCCAGGAACGTCTTTGGTTTCGAAGGTGGAATTGAGTTTTGCCCGTACAATTGGGCGCGAAATTGGAGATCCTCCTGGTCGGCGCGCAGACCCTCCGTCGGCGAGGTCTTTAGCATGCGGCATAGGGACTCGGTGTTGGTGTAATAATCTTGAATAAACTTGACCGCCTCCTGACCCTTGTGGTCCATGAGCTCGCGGAGTTGGGCCAGAGTTGGCATTCCATCGCTCCGGTTGTTGCTCATGTTACCAGGAGACGGGATGTACGGCTTCTTTTCTAATTCTAATTTCAATTCTAATTGCTGAGCTTGCTTATGATTCAATGGTGTAAAGTAGTTTAAAGAGCAGTTTGGGGAATCGGAGTAGCGGAGATTAAAATGCAAGGGTGAGTATTTGTCGTCGCGTAATGCTTACTCTGTCTTAACGTTGTTGACTTTTATTTTGCGAATCTTCGCGCAGGTCCGTCGCAAAACTTGACTTGGATTTTTTACGCGTGTTTCGTTGGGAAATAGTCCCAATTTTTGCGACTTTCTCTCCTGTGTTAATATTTTTTCAGATAATCATGTAATAATAATAAAGTAACGTTGTCGTCGGCACCTTGGCTCAGCTGGCTGTTAACATCACTATTGGCAACATCGCATTGGGACTCGCTGCGCGCATGTGTGGCCAGCGCGCAAATTTCAAATCACCTCTAGCGGACAAGCGTTAGGTGCAGCGCGATGAACGCGCTCGCGGCGTCCACAGGCGGCTGGCAAATATGCGCTCCATAGCGGCGCTAGGTGGTCGCGCTCGCCGCGGTGGTTGTTGGGTTTTGGTAACATTACAGCGTCGCTTTACGCTTTGTCCAGATTGTCGGCGTTGGCGTTGGCGTTGGCGTTGGCGTTGGCGTCGGCGTTGGCGTTGGCGTTGGCGTCGGCGTTAGAGTTTGCGTTGGCTCCTTTTAATCTCGCTTGTACCTCTTTGGTGTTGGCGGCTCGATTGCTGCCGCCTGGCGCCGGCCACTCGCACCGGTGGCGCTAGGTTGAAGCGCGACACGAGAGGTCGCCAGTGCAGTGGCAAGACAAGTGTTAGCTTGCCATTGCTAGCGATCTAGTGGCGCCACTCAAGAGCTACAGCTGCCGCAGCTCTTGTTGTTGCGTTTCTTTTCTTTATCTATCCTTTCCTAGTAACAAGTAGTCGAAACTTTTCTGCCCTCTCGTCTACTTTGCCATCCACAATCACGAAATTGAAACCCCCAAACGTTAACTCAAACCGACTGCTTGGTTTCGGATTCTTTGGGACTTTTGGACCATCAGACGGTTGGGTTTTCCACTCCATTCACAACATTGTTGGTCAAACGCTAGACGGGAGCCAGTTGGTTTAGAGCGAGACGGCAACAGAGGCAGCAGCAGTCGCAGTTGGCGAGGCCGAAAAGGCGACGTTCGCGAGTGTCGCTAGCGAGAGAGGGAGCGACGTCTAGCGATTCGTAGCCAAGTAGTGGATTCGTGGTTCGGGTCGGCGAGGCGAAAAGAGGCAGAGGGAGACGTTGTACAGCAAAACTCTTATGCACAGAGCACTCGAGCGCGTTTGTAAGTCCCGCAGGCGAGCGAGAGACGTCGCCTGCTTGGCAAGACCACCGACGAGTTTATGTGCACCGAGCTGGCGGAGGGGGCTCACAAGTTTTGGTCGAGGGCGAGCATTAGTGCTGTCTGCTGCCATTGAGAAAACATGGCACTGAGTGGCACTGGGAGGGCGAGCGACAGTAAGAGACAGAGAGAGAGAGAGAGAGAGAGAGAGAGAGAGAGAGATAGAGGAAGCCTGGCCAGCTAGCGACCATTTGCGTCGCTCACTCGTTCGGTGAGTCGTAATGGTTGCCCTAGCGAGCGAGTAGCTAGCGGCGTAACCATGGCTTTCCGCTGCACCGCTGCCCAGTGCAAGCGAATCCACGACGACGACTATGGCCGCGACTAGCGTTGCAGTCGCCCAGAGCACCAAGGACACGTAGGCGGCGGAGAGCGAGCGGGCGCCGCGCCTGCGCCCGTCGGTCGCCCACTGGCTGTGCAGTCTAACCAACGCGCCGCTTCTCAATCGTCTTCATCTCAGTTTCCTGTCGCCGCTGGCGCGGTTATTGCTGGCCGCGACTGAAGCACAGACGGACAGGCGAGTGGACGAATGGACTGGCCAACAATGAAGCGGCCAGGCGAAGGATCTGGCAATAGCAATGGGCGCCGCCGCAACTGCTAGAGGCATAGCTAGGGCCAACTCAAACGCCGCAGTCGTCGCTCATATCTGGATTTGGCCCACCGACGAGGCGGGCAAACTTGTGCGGCTGCCTATGTGTGCGAGCGAGCGAGCGCCACCACTCCGCGTTGTCCTCTGCGCTCAGCAAGCTCAATAGCTAGCTAGCGAATCGTCAAATAACTCGGAGGGCATAGAGCCAGCTAGCTTGCCATTGGAGCAGTAACACAAACTCCGCGTGCACATCTCAACACACGAATACAAACTCTCATACAATACCGACACTAATTCGCCGTTGCCTATGGTCGCCAGTCGAACCATAGGCGCCGCGCACACACACTCGCACACAGCAAAAGAGCGAGCTCACACACACACACACAGAGTTGGATAGCACACAACGAACGCGACTCGAGTTTGATGCGACGCCGCCTCTATGCGCTCACTGGCTTGCCGCGAGCTTGCCAACGACGACGACGACGACGACCGCGACGCAACGACAACGCAACGGCGAGAGCTCCAGCGGCACAAAAGCGCTGGCCAAGGGGCTAAAGTTGGCCGGCTCACATTATTGTTTCATATTATATTGTCTCACAGTGGTCGCGGTCGCCGTGGTAGTCGTCGTCGTTGGCAGCGGCGGCGGCGGCAGCGGTCGTGGCGACAGCACATTGCGTTTGTGGCCGCCATTCAGCAATACCAACCGACCGACCGACTGGAGAGCGTACACATTGCGCTACACTAGCACTAAACTATACGCTGGCTTCTCTCTTTCTCTGTCTCATACTCTCTGCTTTCCCCCCTTCGCCCGAAAAACTTGCACCACTCCGCTCTGAGGCCAGCCCGCCTGCCGTAGACTTTGCGTCCGACTTTGCTCCCCTGGCTTTCTATTGCACTGAACGAGCGAGATAGTCACTCAGTCAGTCAGTTAGCTAGCTAGCCAGGCGGGTTAGCCAGCAGCTAGGAAAATCAGCAGCAGCAGCAGCGGCGGCAGCAACATCACCATCGCATATTATATCACATCAAACGAAAACGACGGCACCGACGACCACGACGACAACGGGGAGACGAGTGGAGAAAAAATTACACTCTCTTCACACTCTCCTAAGAGCCGAGAGCAAACGCGCCGAGCTCTCGACGACGACAGACTTTTGGACCGCAGACCTCATAGGAGCTCATCGTTGCTATTTGGTTGCGACTCGCAAGCTAAACGACGGAGATTGAGGCTTGAGTTAGTGAACAGCGGGAGTTTGGAGACTACAGAGGAGAGAGCGAGAAAGAGAAAGAGAGGGAAACTTATTAGCATTTTTGCACCAAACTCTCGATTGCCTGCTCTTTTGCTACAACTACAACTTGCATGGCTGCGACTTTAATGTTTCAACTCTCACCAACGGAACCAAGACCAAGATTCTGAATGCAAAGAAGAGGAAGAAGGAGAAGCGAAAGAGAACGAGGAGAAGAGAAGAGAAGGGAAAGAATAGGACGACCAAGAGGAAAACGAATGGAGGAGAAAAAGACAGAAGCTATGAGGTCAGCTTGCCGGACATAATATCAACACAATAATATTACTGATAATAATAATAATTATTATTATTATTGTCATCATCATCATTATCGTTACTATTATTATTACTATTATTATTATTAATATTATTGATATTCATGGTGCTACATCAACTGGAAGAAGGAGTTGGGAGATAGCGACGACAGCGTAAAGGCAGCGTAAGCATTACGCGACGACAAATACTCACCCTTGCATTTTAATCTCCGCTACTCCGATTCCCCAAACTGCTCTTTAAACTACTTTACACCATTGAATCATAAGCAAGCTCAGCAATTAGAATTGAAATTAGAATTAGAAAAGAAGCCGTACATCCCGTCTCCTGGTAACATGAGCAACAACCGGAGCGATGGAATGCCAACTCTGGCCCAACTCCGCGAGCTCATGGACCACAAGGGTCAGGAGGCGGTCAAGTTTATTCAAGATTATTACACCAACACCGAGTCCCTATGCCGCATGCTAAAGACCTCGCCGACGGAGGGTCTGCGCGCCGACCAGGAGGATCTCCAATTTCGCGCCCAATTGTACGGGCAAAACTCAATTCCACCTTCGAAACCAAAGACGTTCCTGGAGTTGGTGTGGGAGGCGCTGCACGATACAACGTTGATTATATTGGAAGTGGCGGCAATAATTAGTTTACTATTAGCATTTTATACACCCGGCGGCGACGAGGGTGGTTCAGGTGAAGGTGGTGGTGGTGCCAATCAGGGTCCAGGTGGCTCGCATCGTGGCGGCGGGCCGGGTAAACACCAGGGCGGCCCGGCTCATGATACGAGCGAACAGGATGCCTCCTGGATCGAGGGCGCAGCCATCCTGGTGTCGGTGTTTATTGTTGTTGTGGTAACGGCATTCAACGATTATACAAAAGAGAAACAATTCCGCGGCCTCCAGAACCGAATCGAAGGCGAGCACAAGTTTTCGGTTATCCGAAGCAACGAGGTGATACAGATTCCAGTTAGCGATATTGTTGTTGGCGATATTTGCCAGGTTAAATACGGAGATTTGCTTCCAGCGGACGGAATAATTATCCAGTCAAACGACTTGAAGGTCGATGAATCGTCGCTTACAGGTGAAAGTGATCATTTGCGTAAGAGCGAGGACAGTGATCCCATTCTATTCAGCGGCACCCATGTGATGGAGGGCAGCGGTAGGATGGTGGTCACTGCGGTTGGTATCAATTCGCAAGCAGGTATTATTTTCGCACTCCTTGGCGCGGCCCAGTCAAAGGACGACGAGGATAAGAAAGCGGCGAAGAAGGCGAAGAAGCAGCGCAAGAGTAGGACTCAATCTCAGGTAGATATCGAGATGCAACAGCAACAGACCCTCGTGCAACCACCTGCTTCCCAACCACCACCCGCCATCCAGTCGGCTCCTCTGGCCGACGGGCAACAAGCGGACGGGCCGCCGGCGGCAGGCGAAGCAAAATCAAGTGGCGAGGAGTCGAGCGTCAGGAAGGACAAGTCCGTTTTGCAGGCCAAGCTAACCAAGTTGGCCATTCAAATTGGATACGCCGGTTCGCTGATTGCCGTCATCACCGTTGCAATGCTAATAACTCGCTTCATTATAACCACCTTCTTCATCGAGGGCCAATCCTGGCACATCCATCACATGCGCTACTTTGTCAAGTTCATCATTATTGGTGTCACCGTGTTGGTCGTTGCAGTACCCGAGGGTCTACCTTTAGCCGTCACGCTGGCATTAGCTTACTCGGTTAAGAAGATGATGAAGGATAACAATTTAGTGCGCCACTTGGACGCCTGCGAAACGATGGGCAATGCAACGGCCATTTGCTCGGACAAAACGGGAACCCTAACAACAAATCGTATGTCAGTCGTACAATCGTACATCTGTAGCACGCGCTTCTTTCAGCCCAAACCCGATATGGCCAAGTTGCCGAAACAGGTGGTTGATATTTTGGTTGAGGCCATTGCTCTCAATAGTGCTTACACCACGCGCATAATGCCAGCGGAAAATCCGAACGAGCTACCACGACAAGTGGGCAACAAGACGGAGTGTGCGCTTCTGGGTTTCGTTCTCGATATGGACCGCGATTATGAGTCAAAGAGATTGGAGTATCCGGAGCAAAAATTGTACAAGGTTTACACTTTCAACAGTGTCCGTAAGACTATGTCCACGGTGATTCAGTTGCCTAATAATGCTGGATTTCGCGTGTTTACCAAGGGCGCCAGTGAGATTGTGACCAAGAAGTGCGTTTACATCTTTGGCGAGGGGGGAAAGTTGAAGAAGTTTGGTCAGCGCGATCAGGACGAGTTGGTGAGGAGTGTTATCGAGCCGATGGCGTGCGACGGGTTGCGCACCATTTGCGTCTCGTACAAGGATTACGTTTACGAGCCTCAGAAACCCAACGACATCAAGCTGGAGCCAGGACAGGAGCCCGATTGGGACGACGAGGCGTCCATTGTGTCAAATCTCACCTGCCTCTGCATTGTGGGCATCGAGGATCCGGTGCGGCCGGAAGTACCGGAGGCCATCAAGCGGTGCCAGCGGGCGGGCATAACGGTGCGCATGGTTACGGGTGATAACGTGAACACGGCGCGCAGCATCGCCACCAAGTGCGGCATTGTGACGCCCGGCGAGGAGTGGCTCATTTTGGAGGGCAAGGAGTTCAACAAGCGCATTCGGGACGAGAACGGGGAGGTGCGCCAGGAGTTGTTTGATAAAGTGTGGCCGCGACTGCGCGTGTTGGCCCGCTCGTCGCCCTCGGACAAGTACGTGCTGGTGAAGCATATTATCGAGAGCAAACTGAATCCCAATCGCGAGGTGGTCGCGGTAACAGGTGACGGAACAAACGACGGGCCGGCGCTGAAGAAGGCCGACGTCGGGTTTGCCATGGGCATTGCCGGAACGGACGTGGCCAAGGAGGCTTCGGATATCATCCTGACGGATGACAACTTTTCTAGCATAGTGAAAGCTGTGATGTGGGGCCGAAATGTGTACGACTCAATAGCAAAGTTTCTACAATTTCAGCTCACTGTCAACGTGGTGGCAGTGATAGTTGCCTTCATTGGGGCCTGTGCCATTGAGGACTCGCCACTGAAAGCGGTGCAGATGCTTTGGGTGAACCTGATTATGGACACGCTGGCCTCGCTAGCCTTAGCCACCGAGATGCCGACGCAGGATTTGTTGTTGCGAAAGCCGTACGGCAGGACGAAACCGTTGATATCGCGAACAATGATGAAGAACATCATTGGCCACGCCCTCTATCAACTGGTGGTTATATTCTCGCTCCTCTTCTACGGCCACCGAATCTTTGACATCGACTCGGGATTGGGCGCGCAGTTGAACGCGGCGCCGTCGCAGCATTTTACAATCATCTTCAACACCTTTGTTATGATGACCCTATTCAATGAGATCAATTCGCGCAAGATCCACGGCGAGAGGAACATTTTTCAGGGATTATTTACAAATCCTATTTTCTACAGTATTATTATCATTACTGCAGTTTCGCAGGTAAGTTGCTAAAGATAAACTACCTTTTCCTCTCCCCTTTCTATCTATTACGCGTCAATGAGCGAGCAACCCAACTCATGTGCACAGCGGCAGTCGCGTTTGCACACAGAGTCACCTGAGCGCCCCTATGCACCCACCTGTGCGACGTAATGATCGACACCTCCATCACTAGTGTCGTCGATCACACCTACATACAAACATCCTCACTTAAATCACCAAACAATTCTGACCATAAACCAACATTTACCTTTCGCCCTCACCAAACATGATGTAACACAATGAAAATATAACAACAAAAACAAACAGGTGATTATTGTTCAATACGGCGGAGTGGCCTTCTCAACGGCCGCCCTGACACTAGAGCAATGGTTGTGGTGTATATTCTTTGGAATCGGCGTTCTCGTTTGGGGCCAACTAATCACAACAATACCAACCAAGAAAATTCCAAAAAACTTTAGCTGGGGCTCGGGGCCGCCGGACGAGATGATGGACGTCACGTCGTCTCTAGTTGAGGATGGCTCAAGTGGATCGCTCAGTCAGGATATGAAACGAAGTGGTCAAATTTTGTGGATTCGCGGCTTAACTCGCCTCCAGACTCAGGTATGTTTAATGCAATTGCATAACACCACCATTGCACAGGCACAGCAGCAAGCCCACCAGTTGGCCCTTAAGCGACAGAGTGTCAGCTCGCCAAATCAATACAGTAGCTCCCATGTAGTTCAGCCTCAGTTGTAGCTGTAGAAGTTGGCGGGTTTTAATTGAGATCAGGTATCAGTTTTGAGGTAGCTCGATGCAACTTTAGAGTATCATTTCAGATCAGAGGCAAATTAGAGGAGAACAGATTAGAGGAGAGGTTTTCTACAGGATCCATGTCACTTTGATCATTGGTTAGAATTGATCACACATTTATATATATATATCTATATATATATATATATATATATTCTTGATGATAGTCAGTTTCCCAGTCAACTGCTGTGCCGCCACAACCACAACCACCACTACCACTATCACCACTACCAATACTCAACTCGACTCACGATGCATCGCAACCACCAAACACCTGAGCACCAACCAAACAAGTCTACTGCCAGATGCACCAAACACTAGCCCATTCAACTGTCTCAAATCCATCTTTCATCTACCTGAACTGCAACTCATCGCCTAGCTCCCATTTCTCCGAGCGATTCGTTGTGTCGATTCAGTCGTAGTATTGGTATAAGAAGGATAAACAGTATGAGTTTACGTTTCACTCTCTTGCACCATCACCACAAACACTATCACCACCGCCACTTGTTGCTCTTGCACATCATCATCATCATCATTATAATTATCATTGCCACGGCACTTCAAACACTAGCACTAGCACTTGCACTCTACACACTTCTCACAACCACAACCACCACCACCACCACCACCATCACCACTACCACCAATATCACCGAAAACTCACTATATTCCAATTGTTGTGCTCGAGCGAGATATATCACCGCCTTCAAATCTGCACCTCTATCAAATCTCTTTCATTAGATCACTCAGTACCGATACTTGCAAGTGTGCTTCTATACACTATTATGTCACTCCTGCTGAATCAAGTAATTTAACATCAAGACGTTGTCGTCGTCGACTTGAATCAATTGAAGCAGCAGTAGCAGCAGCAACAGCAGCACCACTTTAGAAATGAAGAATCTCAGCAGCAAGTCAAAATGAAATTAATCAGTGTCAATTTTGACGATTCGTTTTGAAGAGAAAACAATCAATTGATAGGTGTGTCCGTATGTTAGCGCAAGCTAGTGAGTGGTCGTGAATTTCAACCAAGCAACCAAATGAAACAAATCAATTGGATCATCAACTAACTCAAGTATCACGTAGCCTTATGCCACGAAAAGCAAAGCTATTTATATATCTCTACACTAATATCTCAACCTGATCATCAAGTCCAAAAAGAAGAAAAGAATTTTTCAAGCTCAAGAGAAACGTTGAATGACCACTTGTTGATGATAAGGACAATGATGATGATGATATGCTTGTTGTTGTTCTTTTGATGACGGTGATGTTGGTCCCGCGCATCAGCTAAACAATAATAACAACGAATTTCAGTCAATTTGAATCTCGGTTGTAGGTGCAAGTTATTTTTTGCCAAGATTACAACCACACTTACTAGATACAAACAAGTGATGATGCGTGTGTTAAACGCAACCCGTTACCTGAATCTCAACGCGGCGCCATCTCTTTCCGCCTCTAGGGAAACATGAGTACCACAGACCAGACAAGTATCAAGTCTTCACATTGTCACGAAAAGCAGTTTACACACAAACACAAACCATCTTCGTCTTAATGCTCTATAGACGGAATTGAGATTGATGTATTAATCAAAGAGAAGAAGCTGCATGCAAACTCTTCTCAGCAACCAACCAACCAATTAACATGACATTACACCAATATACATTCACTTGCACATATTTCTCATGTACATAGAAAGTTGCACGTTATCTATCCATCTTTACAACCAAAACTACAACCTAAAACACGCATATATTACTCTCAAAGTTTGGATTTACAAAAAGAGGTGAACATTCAACAGAAACTTGGTCAACCAGCTAGTCAGTCAGTCAGTTAGCTATTCTCTAGAGAGAAAGTTGTATGGTACATAATTGCATGCCCATCGATGAGAAAATACTGTATATTCGAACAAAGTTCTAACGAAGTTTATACATATATACATATAAAAATTATCTTTCACATACTTGTATCATTATTAGTATGGATCAATTGAGTTGTGCGACCCAAAGCAGGTCGAGTGCGAGCTGAGAATACCTATGGAAAATCGGCCGGCCACTCTGACTTTAGTTGTGCAGAATGAGTATCCATAGTTTGGTAAGACAGTCTAGAGAAATTGGGGAGCGAGCAAATGTCATAACACGACGAGATTGAACGAAACTAGACAAGGCGAGACGAGAGAGAATCAACACGTGATTCAAATTAACGTCTGCCTGGCAGACTGACTGAGAGACGAGTATTGCAGTGTACCAATTGCATAATGTTACCATTATTATTATCATTATTATTATAATTAATATAACTATCATTATTACTTCGATTATGAAGATCATGAAGATAACCACGATGACATCGAATTGGAAGGAGAAGCAAGAGAAGAAGAGGGCGACGCGTCATCTTTGTATTTCATATTATGCAAACATATTACCTAGGCATTATAATCAAATCAACTATCATCCGTTGAGTTTCTTCTTATATACGACAACAACAACAACAACAACAGCAACAACCACAACAAAGACAACAATCGGGCATTACAATCATCCTCTTTCACGAGATAGAGTTGGGGAGAGAGAGAGAATGTCGAGCTCTTTGCACTGAATTACATAAAACTCATTCACACTTAGACCCACTCACTCACTCACTTACTCACTCGCTCACCATACCTTCTCGAAGCACTAATGAAAGGAGATGAGATCACACACTTTAGTACAACTTAAATTGCACAAATTTTCACTTAGACACCGACACACACACACACACACACACACACACACACACACACACACACACACACACACACACACACACACACACACACACAACACAACAATAGACACCTGCATTCATATTACGTAACGACAAACAGGAACGAAATGTAAATTCAGATAGTAAAGCGGGAGAGAGAGAGCGAGAGAGCGAGATAAAGAGGGAGACAAAGAGGGAGACACTAAATGATGAAACAACAACAGAAAACTTTTCGATACTTAATTAAAGCGCGATAATATAATGTTACCGAATGACACTATGAATTACTATCACTACCACCTCCTGCTGCACCATCACAACCACCATCACTGCCACCAACTAGATCACTATACTCCATCTCTCACCTGCCAACTCGCGCCGACACCACGGGTCACTTTAATTTAGCAACCAGCAGCAACATCATAGGTGTTGTGCTGATGTGCAGATCTAGTTACCTTAGGTCCATGGAAGCACTGAGCGATAGAGGAAGAGAGAGAAAATGGTCGTACCTCTCCCTTTCTTGTGGCCATTGAACCATATGACCACCAAGCACTAGGCTTGATGATGGAGTGGTTGGCGGGACATAATAGAAATTGCTTTGGATTAACATGACTACTGCCACCTCTACACGGGCGACATTGTAATAATCATCACGGGCACTTCTCTCCTCTATTCATCTCATCGTATGCACCTGCCAACATATGCAAATGATTATCACGTCCACGAAGCTTTTCTCCATCTCTTCCTCCGTCTCATCCTCGTCGTCTCTTTTAGCCCTGAACTTCGCGATGCATATATGAATATACACACTCACTATACTCACTCGCATAACTAGGTTGTGGTTAGAATAACAATGGATTCAGCTAGCCTCATAATGAAACACAACACAAGCCCATATTCACCTTTACCTACTTGGGTTACTCTGATCGTCAGCATTATGAACAAGCAATCAACTTTCCATGACCTGAATCATATGTGACCACACGACGTGGGGATAGCAAAGTACACCGCCCAGATCGATAGCAGTGTGTGATCGCGTGGCTAGCGTAGTGGTCCAACTTTTTGCCTTTCTACACACGCACACAACCAGACACCTTTTCTCACTCGCAACCACCTGATCCAAATAGCCACCTAGCGCCTACCTTTGCACGCTCTTTTTACATCGGCTTTAGTTACGCACGCATCATCGCCGAGCGCTAGTTAATTATCCTTATCAACAAGCTACCTGGCGGATATGCTCCATTCAACTCTTTTACCAGATTGATAAGCATGATTTGCATAACGGATCTCCTAATATCTAGCCTCGCTCTTCACCTACACGGCCACCTACTCACTCATTCCCGTATGGCCATTGACTCGCTCATTCTGCACATTCGTCGACTAAAGAAGTACGAATTTGATCTAACGTAACCTAACCAAACCTATTCCAAATCACCTCGCTCACCCATCGACATGTTGAACTACATTGCCACTGACGGCAACAATGAAATTTTGGCCGCAATCTTGATAAAATTTGGACATTTTCTTTGGACTCTTGCTTGACGCTTCTATTCTCAATCGCCCGCCCGCCCGCCCGTCTATCGCTACTGCATTTATGTCTCTCTGTCCCACACAATAACCTTGAAAACTTGACCTCGAATCCAACCAAAAAATCCTGGAATCAGCTACGCGTGGTTCGTGCCTTTAGGAGTATTCTCGAGGATCTCGAGGACAAGAGGAGCACCCACAGTATTCATTGCCTTCGAACATCACGTAGCCATCCAGTTATGAGCCAAATGGCGGCCGTCGCCGCCGCTAATCGGCAATCTACGGACGTTGTCTTTATGGATTGCGATGGACTAAACGAGCAGCAAAGTAATGAGAGCAACAACAACAATAGGCAAGCGTCCAAATCCAAACCAACAACGACCAGCAACTCTTCTACTTCACCACAAAACAAATCCCTAAGCTCTAGCCGCAACAACATGATAATGCTTGTTTAGCGTGTTGCTGCTATTTGGATATACGTATAGTTTATATGGATAAACCCCTTGAATATTATTAGCCCTTTAGATATCTATCATCACGAACACAACCTCTCACTCCAACGACTGCCCAAAACCAAAATAATCAAGATAGAGACAGAGAGAGAAAGAGAGAAAAAACAATCAGCACCTGAGCCGGAGTAGAAGAGGACAAGGGCATCTCATTTTAGCGCGCTTGTATTGCACACCTTAGAGAAGAGTTTTTAAAGTTGCCTATTGTTTCTATGTAGATACCTACAACTGCTAGCCCAATGTCTTAATTAACGATAGCCAGCCAGCCAACCAGCCAGCCTGTTGATATGATCCAAGTATTGATTGATTATATCACAACAACCACAACAAATCACACGTAACACTCACAGACAAAAAGATACTTTTTGAAAACAGAACCACTTGTCAGATTAGAAGGGAAACATGAGGTATTGTTGCAGCCACAGCAACAACAACAACGATCAATTATTGAGAGCAAGTGTAAGTCGAAGATGAACAAAGTATATTTCCACATTTAATCGAATCTAGAGAAAACCATTGAGTGCATTTCATAGAGAATTAGAATCCCATTGTACCTAGTATCATTATTACCAAAATTGTCTATTGTGCAACTTGAACTTTGACATCAAGAGAAACTAGAAAAGCGAGAAATTTACAAGCAAACAAAAATGTTACTACTACCAATATTGCTATTATTATTGATTATTAATTGATGTTATCTATTGATCTTGTAAATTTATCCTGCTAGTGACTAGAGAGAGGAAGGTAGAGCGAAACAAACGACGAATGCCAGATAGACAGACGGACAGTTTGATCGAATCGCCCGTTTGCCATGCTCCATCTTTTGAGTAATTTTTACCCATCTCACAATAAACGAAACGCCAACGAGAGGGATTCGATCGTTGGAAGTTGATTATCAAGATTATCATTATCATTATAATTTTTATTTTCATTACTACTGCTTCTTCGTTAGTAATTGCCGTCTATCGATCAACTCCGACTCATCGTTTTAAACTCGCGACCCAAATCGTCTCTATTCCTAAGGCTACCCACTTGTTGTTGCTGTTGTTGCACTCAAAGTCCATAGTTTATCACAGTGTAGCTCGAGCGGCTTCCTGGTCGAGCCTTCAAATAATTGAAGATCGGTCGGTATCCCAGAAAAAGGGCTGACCTTGACTCGGAAAATTCGGAGGAGATTGCGCTTTTACTCTGGCCAGTTGTTGTTGTTGCTCACACAGAGAGAGGGACAACAACAAAAACATTAACAACAATTGCTGCCACTCGTCGTTCCAAATTCTTGTTGTTGTTGTTGTCTAGCTAGTTTGACGACTCGCTGGCCAGCTACTCGGCCGACTGGCTGGCCGGCCAGCCAGCTGGCAAGCTAAACGTCAAGCCAACAAGCTAGCTGGCCAATAATAACAGAGAAAGAGGAGGAAATGCGCCAAGACTCTACGCTCATAACAAGTGTCAGTTTGGCAAGCTAGAGTTTGTGCGGAGCAATGAGTGAACTCTCCTCTTGCGGCCGGGAAGTTTGGCAACGAATGCATCATGTGAGAGCCTTTAGCCAGAGACTTCGTCCGATAAGCGAGCGTCGCGCAACGGTCAGTCTCGAGTCCCGCGGCAATTGGCATTCGGCTATGGGCTGCAGACGAAACAGGTGGTTGTGCCGTAATCTCGCCTCAAGAGCGCCGCCGCAGCAGCAGCTCGAGTCACCAGAGTTGCAACCGACTTCACTGTTGCCTCTCGTTTGCTCTCTCGCTGGCTCGGTGAACTTGAACTCAATTAGGAACGGCAACAGGTAGTAGCCGAGGGAATCATCGAGACTTTGCCAGCAGAGACTAAGTTGGACCGAAAAGACGTTAGATGCCCATAGACTTTGTGCTCGTTGATACTCGCGGGAAATTCCGATTCCGCGAGAAGTACGACGACGTCGAGATTCAGCAACAAAACTCCCTTTGCCTATCTCTCTCTCTTTCTTTCTTTTCATGACTTCAGATCCACGACGAGAACACAACAAACTCGCCGATATGAAGCTTAGCGAGTGTCAGCAGAATTCCCGCTAAGGTTCGCCATTGGAAGTGGAACGGGAAGGAGTTCACGCGGGTGGAGTCGCCTCGTAGTCCTCGTCGTCCTGGTCGCCAATTCGGAGAAAATTGTCGATTCCGTTTGGCGATCAAATTTGTTAGTTGGCCAGTTGGACTTCCGTCAGCTAAACCGAGAGTTCAGTCGCAATCTTGAAGTCGTTTGTGCCGGAGAGGAAATAGAAGGAGTCAAGTAATAGAAGTCGAGAAGTTTAGTTGAGTTGAGTTGAGTTGAGAGATTTCAAGTTTAACTATCAAGAAACGTTATCAGGAAGTTTCAAATCTTGGTGAATAGCAAGCCGCCAATTAAACTGAAACCAACACTTCGGATGGCCAAATCGGCGCGCCCCAACATGAGGTTGGTCGCCATAAGTAGCATTACATTGGCACTATTATGTGTGCATCTAGTCAAGGTGACTTCCGTCACCGCCGCTTACGCAATTCAAGATTCGTTGCCTGCCTTGGTGCTCGACGATGAGCAGCAAATGTCAGGCAAGTCGGCTGCCGCCGCTAGTCCAGCCGTTGAGTTGCCCGTGGCAAGCGCAGAGAAACCGGTGGCTAGCCCGGCCTCATTGCCACCTGTGGAATCAGCAGCCCCAACCGTCGCCGCACCAGCGCCGGTTCCAGAGCCAGCCAAAGAGGAGGAGGCTAAGAAGCCAGCTGGGGCGCCAGAGGCTCCAGTCGAACCACCGAAGTTGATTCCATACGAGACTCAGGAAACCAAAGCAGCAGTAGCACCAACCACCGTCGCCGCGCCGGCAGCCGAGCCAGCGACGACTGGTGAGCCAGTGAAGAAGGAGGAAACAAACACTAGTCAATCTAACAACAACAACAACAACAATAACAACAAGGATTTAAATGTCCTACTGGCCAACAAGGACGACGCCGAAAACGATCTTTCCGCCTCGCCGACTGCAATTGAGTCAGCCAAACCCTCGGTCGTGGTCTCAACTACAACCGAGACCAAGCTAGCTTCATCTCCCATTGATGAGCCGGTTGAAACAGCCAACAAGGCGCAGGGTTCGGGTGTGTCTGCAAACGACAATAGATTCCACTATGCTTTTGGAAGCACCGACAGTAAGGGTGGTGAGTCCGACAGCGGCGAGTCGTCGACTGGTTCGGATGAATCTGATCTAGCAACCACGACATCCCAGTTTGAGGGTACAACACCCACAACCGCAGCATCGCCAAAGTTAGAGGAGCCAGCCAAAATGCCTGCAAAGGAGGTTGCAAAAGAGCCTGCAAAATCACCCTTTGATCTACCTGTAAGCCCACCTGCCGCCATTGCCTCCGAAGCGGCAACAGCTCCAGCTAATCCAGTGCAAACTGATGTTGCTCCACTTCCGGTTGATGAGCCGGCAGCCAAGCCAGCCGCTCCAGTTGTGCCCATTGAAAAGACAGAGGATAAGTTGGAGGGCAAGAAGGTCGAGTATGATGACAAGACAAAATCGATCGTGACCGAGACGGTCGAGCCGGTCAAGGAGACGAATAAGGTTGAGGCTGAGATTGTGCCCAAGGTCGACTTGGCACCATCAACTTCAGCTCAAACTTCGAGTGTCAGTTCAGCGAAGCCGGAATTTGTGGCGAGCAGCACAACTTCCGCTCCCCCGTCGACTGCCGGAAGCAGTTCAGTCGCCTCATCGAACACAACAACTGCTTCCTCAGTCAAGGTCAACGAAACTGCCAAACCTTCGGTGTCTCCCATCTTAGCCATCGCTTTGGGCACAGTCTTAAGTGCTGCCACCAACCCGCTGGGCTCTAAAGACAAGCCAGTGGTTGTGCCCGCTACTGCTACCGCTGCTGCTGCCCCATCACCAGCTTTATCCTCGGCACCAATCGTCCCGGTGAGCTCATCATCATCAGCTAGCACCACCACCACCACTAGCACCACCACCACCACCACCAAAGCACCCACAACCCGGAAGTCGAGCACCGACAAGTGGGACAGATGGAATGGAGGAGCAGCAAGTAGTACTGCGTCGCCAACCAGGAGACGTCCAATCTTGCCGTCAATTAGACGCCGCTTCCGGCCGTACAATCGATTCAGTCCGTTCCCATGGAACAACCAGGGTCCAAGCGTCGACTCGTACTCTCCCATAGGCGCCAACGAACCCGCTGAGTTTATGCCAAGTGAGCCGAAACCCCTACCCTCTGGTCACAATTTCCACCATCACAACCCCAGTCATCACGTTCTTAAGCCAAGACGTCAACACCAAAGTCCAACATCATCCGATGCTAGTCCGTCCATAAATCGTTCGGGCGACCAGGAGCCATCTAACGCGACACCAGCCGTTTCGGGCTCAACTGTATCGCCGGCTCTAGAGGAGGAGTCAGTGGGAAGCGGGAGTTCAACGGCAAAACCCTCGAGCTGCTCTGGCCCAAACTGCCGCCGGCCAACAGGTTCATCGAGCAAACGCCGCCACAACCACCACCACCTGCACCATCATTTGCACAACCACAATCACAACCATGAGCACCACCACCACAACGAAATGCCATCATCGTCCTCGAGCTCAGCCTCCTCAGTGACTGAATCCACCATCACCGGACGTAGACGCGCGCCACCGCACCACCATCGCGGCAGACACCACAACAGGAGGCCACACTTTAGTGATTCGGAGAAGGATAGCGACTACTATCCAGCATCAAGCAACGACTCGCCAAGCTTTGCCGCAAGCCCATCATCGCCCTTCGGCGGCGACTCGGAGAGCGGACTCTTTGGCGCTCCAAGCGGAAGTGGGTCAAGACCATTTGTTCCCGGCTTTGGTCTCTTCAACTCGGTCGGCTCAAGCTCACCAGGTTCGGGTTTTGATTTGTTGAACCCAATCAGCTGGTTGGACGATCTCACAAAACCGCGCCCACCACTTGGCTCCGGCTCGCACCATCCTCGAGTGCCACCTGTTGGCCCGCTTTCGGGTGAGCGCCCGAAGCCAGTTTTGGGCGATGGAGTTTACGATGAGCGACCAGGTTCTCTGCCGCACGGTGATGGCTCTCACCATCAACATGGACCTCACGGGCACAATGGACGCGAGGACTATGACTACAATCACGGACACGGTGGACATGGTGGCCATGGCGGCCACGACTATCATCATGGACGCGATTGTCACGAGCACGACTATGACCACGACCACGAGTACCACCACCGACCACATAGAGACCGCGATCCTCACAGACCCATCGTTGAGATCGACGTCAACAACGGCGGATACGGCGGCGGTCGCAGACCAATCGGTGGCCGGCCGTACATTAGATCAGGCAATTCAAATTCAAATGCTAAACCCAGTGAGACTGAGCTCTCCAGTGAAGCTTCGCCAAGTTTATATGCCTCATGGAAGGCAAACGCCTCAAGTGGGCCATCGTCCGGTGCATCAACCTCTGCCTTTCCAAGTGCAAGCAACGGATTGAGATCACCTGTTGAGCAAACTCCCAGGAGAGTACCATCGCTACTGGCCCCATTTGACTCACTTTTCAGCAGTCTAGACGACGATCTATTCAGTCTACGCTCATCATTCATCGGAGCACCAAGTGGCGGTGAGTCCACTCAAACATTCGATGCCGTTATCTCGAGTCCAAGAATTGTTCTACCTGGAAGTTCAGTTGCTGCGGCACCTAGCCGAAACGACCGAGTGGTCGATTCCTCAGTTGCCGCTGGGTCTCCATCATTATCTTCGGAGGAGAATAAGCCCAAACCGCCTCAATCGCCATCGAGTGAGGAAGATAAAGATGGTAAGTTTCATTATAAATTAACACGGACTGACTAATCTAAATCATGAATAATAGAATAGACACACTAACGAACCATCTCATGATCCATCACACACTCTTTAGACTTCACAAGGAGATCCAAGGCTTTGGGAATTAGGCGTCCCTAATCCACACTACCATTTCACAAAGTGGAGGCCTATCAAAATTCTTAAAACATAACCTTATTTATTTGAACACATATACAAGAATATTTATAATAAATTGTACCTATGACAAGGTAACTCCTCAGGAAATAACCTACTTGATTATGTGTTTTCGGGACTTGACACTAATTTTGGCTTTACGCCACGTAAAAATTTCTCAGGTGTTAAGAAGGGTAAATTTAAGGTTTCGGCAAACTTAATGTCTGCATCACTGTGGGATGGGTACCCGATTGCATCGCCACAATAGAAAGACTTATCCAGATCAACAGGTAGGGATCCGTTAAAAGATGCATTGAACACTGTGTACATTCCTGTCTCAGGTTTTCTGAATTCATCCTTGTCGATGGCTACAAATACTGTGCAAGGAATGTTCAATCGTTGGGTTACCAGCTCAATTCTCTCTTGAACTTCTTCGAGGGCAACTATCTTTAGGCCAACTCCATTCTGATTTGTAAACATTACAAATCGTGCCTGATTGTCACGGATAACTTGCTGCAACTTGACCTTGGTCCAAACAGAGAAGAATTGCCAATCTGTTGCGCTTTTCGGAATCCTCTTGTTGCTCTTTGGCTTTATAATTGTTCCATCGAGATCAAATGCGGCCAAGTTGTTGCTTGGCTTCCCGCCGCCGCGGTACAGGTAAATGTGGCACGACTTCATATGTCTAAGCCACTTACTCTCATTATTCTTGTTAGCTTCCGCGTAAGCTTCCCTGAGGTCACTGTAGGAGGCTAATCTTTCTTGCTCGATTGGGTTAACTTCTTTCAATGTTTCCAGGGATTCCACACTTTCAGGTGATTCTGCTGAATCAATCTCTCTGGTTCGAGGAGACATGATTCTGGTTGATAGACTTAGTAATCCTCCGATCAATAAAGGGTTTTGGTAATATCTATGCTTGTTATTTGTTTCCCTTAGACAGGTATCACAGTTGTTATAAGGGAATTTCGTCCAATTGTATGTTAATTGGGCAGATAAAAAGGGTGATGCCGCAGAAGTGGGCCTCAGACGGCCAGCAAGAGTGGCTCGAATGAGGCGGCGCAACATGCTGATCTCGTTGTTTTTGGTGGAAAAAGTATCCTTAAATATTGTTGCATCGGACTAACACTTGATTACTAATCATCGATTTACCATTTTACTTGATAAGTAGAGTTGCATTATGTCCACCACGATTAGAACGAAGTTCATGTTGTTCCATAATCCAACCATCCAAAAAGTAAACAAAGCTTAAATCTGTGCGCATTGGTGGTAGCAATCCCGCAGGCACGTCACTGACAAAAACCACAAGGTTATTTCATTATAGAAATTGGATTTCTATCATCTAGAATATTGGAATTCATGAAACATTTTTTGAAGCCAAAGATAAATTCAGGATAAAGATAGAATTTAAGAACTAGTCAATGATAGAATAATCAAATCGCAATGAGCTTGTTATCTTGGATATTTTTCACAGTATTCTGGGTGGTCGTAGGAGCCTTCGCCCGATCCTTTGTTCCAAATGGACCAAATAAAGGAGTTATTCAAGTTGGATTAGCTCTATCTGCCACCTGCTGTTATCTTATTTGGTTAGCGGCTTACATGTCACAAATGAACCCTCTATTTGGGCCTCAACTAAACAATCTCACGTTGTCCCTAATGGCGCGGCATTAGAGAAGAAATAGGAATCGATACTCGGCCAAGCTTCCCTCACATTTCCAATCTCCATATATTCCAAGCTAGTTAGTCACAAAAAGTCGGTTATTTCATTAGAATCACATCAAGAATATCAATGGATTAAACACACAAGCATGTGATTTTGTGCAATATTCACTGTAAGATACTTTATCACCCATATCATGAATATAATCAAGATTCAGCCATTGAGCTAATTGAAGGATAAAACGATCGAGACGAGGAGATGAGTTATGACATTGTTATTATTATTCGATAACTCACATAGGGTGTGATATATCTAATTTGTATCCCGGGTGATGGAAACCTCAGCACCTCATCAATCTAACCCGTTGGCACAATATTATGTCATCTATACAGATACAATTACTAAACTCAGTTAATCAATACAATTGTTTTAGAATCAAATTTATGCCTGAGCTAGAAGCTCTGTTTGCGGTACTCGGCTTCCATGAAACATTTCACGTTCCACAAGCATCCTCTCGCCCAACTTGTTGTGTTCCATCCTCTCGGATTTGCGGGCGGCCACTAGGAGTAATTGCTCAAATATATCACGTTGAGCATGGCTGCCTCCAATCTTGACAATCTCAAAACGAATCGGGTGCAATAACTCCACACACTTGTCATAAGCTCCTGATTTGTAGAGATACATTGCCTCAAGTAGCGGCTTTGCAACCCTAATGCCCTCATTTGCTTCCTCAATCTCTGGAGTGATCGTGTCGATGAGCTCGCGAGCCGATGCTAGATCGTTGTGACCAAGATAACTCATCATGTAGTGGGCATCATTGAATCCAAGAAGATGCTCACCCAAATGAGGTTTGCAAGTGTCGTACACACCCGACCACCTTCCGGCACTTGTGATTCCGTTGGCATTTTTTGCCGACTTGCTGAACAAATCAACCAATTCCATACGGTAGATCATTGAGGCAGCATCATGCAAGTCCAAGGTGGAGCAATTTGATTTGCATCTTGTCAAAATCTCGTTGTCCAGTAGATCTATGGCTTCGGCGAATTGATTGTTGTTGATGTGGAATAGGGCAGTGTGCCAATACTGATGGCAAGCGAGAATCTGACACTTCTCCCAATCTACTTTACGGTCTTGCATCCACTTCAGACCATCGCCAGTCTTGGCCAGCATCTCGAGACAATGAGCATAGTTATGAATAGCCCAAGTGTCAAGAGGATTCAGATCGAGTGATTTGCTTGCCTCCGCTTGAGCTTGTTGGTACATGTTTGACTCTTCCAAGGCAAACGAGTACATTCCATGAGTATAACTCTTGAATGGATTCTTGTCATCCATTCTAGCCAGACTGCTAGCGAGAGAGTTTCGCATTGGCATCTGAGAGCCAAGGTAGAAGTTCAAATCTTGAATCAACTTTAGCGTGGAAACATCCTCTGGATAGAGAGTGACCAATTCCTCGAGTACTCGAACGGCTGGCTTGAGCTTGGTATCTGCCAAAAGATTCACCACCTCGGCGTGGTAAATCTCTTGTTTGTTTAGCTCTGCCTTTTTCGAGTCCACCAACTTGTTGAATGCCTCTAGTTGAGACCTGAGCACAGGGTTAACTTTGGGCGAGTCTGTTAGACCCATCAGGTTGAGTTCCAACGCGAACGCTTGACCCAAGACAAATTCTGGATCCTCTTTCACCAATTTAGTGACGGTATTTTCTAACCCACCCAGCGAGTTGTCATGATACCAACCCACAAATTGTGCCATAGATGCGTCGTACAATTTGGCCGCCTGATCTGAGGTTGTCTTCAGTTTCATACAACCATTCGTGGATGCCTCCCATTCCTAAATGTGTTCACAAGAACTCGATGTCAGTTGGTTTGTTACTATAACTAACAGGAAATAGCCGTTTAGCTCGACTTACCTTGACGTCTCGAAATTGTTGACGAAATGACATTGTTGTTCTATTTGTTGTTCGATGCTATAATCTGAGACTGTTATGAGATTTTATATACCTGAAATAGATATCCAGCGACAACTTAAACAAGTGAGCAATAATTTGAGTATGTTTCTATCGAGTTCTCAACAGGAGATAAGGTTTACTTTTGTTGTTTTAGTTTCTGTTGCTTGTTACGTACGCATTACCATCAAAACCTGCAGGTTTCACCTGCGATACTAAGATACCTGCAGACACTAATGAAGAGCGTATGCACTCTGTCCAAAATCTAACCGGCCAAAATTGACCGTAGTTAATCTAGGCGAATGCGCTATTTCTATGGCAGGGAATGCACGGGGATACGGAATTTAGCCGGTTAGATTTTGGACACACTGTACACGAAAGAATTACGATCAGCGCCATCAACCACTCGAACAAAAACCAGCGGACTCAAGCATGAAAAAGTCAACAGGTGAGCTGACCAGTGAACTCGCGAGTGCTCTACTGGCTCACCAATTTTGGGTGTACTTCAAGCAAAATTTAGTGACAAGTGTCTTAGGTTTATTTTTTGATATGCGATGAGGAATCCAAAACAAAACTACATGTATAGCTTGAAAACAGGTGGTTGTAAAGGTGCAAGCGCGCTACTATGCGGCAAAGGCAACAGTGATTCTATTTTTATTCACCTGTGGAGCACTTATAGAATGCGTTGCATGTTACGTCGCTCGCTCAACTCTTGGTGTCGTAACAAAAGATTTTTCATACTTTGGAAGTTAGCATTAGACTTGCTCATGCATGTTGATCAGGGGATAGTTCTAGCAACTAACTAACCAACAACTATAAGGCGATTTATAAGCTTGACCGCTTGTGTTTTGTGGTGAGCACAACTAATAGCAATAATAACAGCAACAATGATGATCAACTTCGATATGAAGCTTCTGATGACCGTGTGCGTTATTGCTGGTGCCATAAGCCTCGTATCTTGTGGCATTATCGGCGAGGACGCAACCCCTAGGGAGGCTCGCAAGATTCGACGTGATGCTAGATTTTTCTACGAGAAGGCAAACGAAGCCCATAACGAGATGGTAGATGCAGAGAAAAATAACGACGTGGAAGGGTACGAGAAGTGGCGTAACATTATGCGCGAATGGGACAGGAAGTTGAATGCTGCCGTTGAGAGATACGATGAAATTAGAGACTATCTCGAGGCTAAAATCTGGAACGGCGAGCTAATTATAGATGGCTTCACGAAAAGATACCAGAAGAGTGACCTGCGATCGATTACTGACTACTTGACTCTCAATGTGAGAAACTAGGACCGCAGATTGACCCCTGTACAACTGACGGTGATAATGATGAAGAATTCTAAAATTGAAAGACTAGGCTAGACCAGAGTCTAAGCTAGACTTTCGGTATTGATCATAGAACTTGATAATGCGCTACGACATCAGATGAGATAATAAAAATAACAGTGATTTCCCAGCCAAGTTTATTAGTTTATCCAGTTCCTATTTCATCTGGCATTTGTGGTTTACCCTCGTTTGTTTTGGTTGTGTTGATAGTTGATGTTGTTGTTCCTATTGTTGGCGTAACGGCAGACTCACTTTCTTGACTTATAATATAACTCTTGATTGATTTATAGATTTCACTTAGAAATTTTAGCTCAGTTTCGTAACTAGATTCAGCACCCATTATATTTGTCGATGCCAGTAGTTCTTTCAGCTTTATCGTTACACTATTGACAGTTGATTGGAGTGTCTTAAGTTCCTTGATACCCTCTAGTTTAGAGTCCGAGGAATCGCTTTCCTCGATGGTATAATAAATCTTTCGCCACTTGGTGTTGATAATCTTAAGTTTAGTCATGATTGATTCATATGAATTCTCGCCATAAGTCTTATTACACAATTCCAATTCATCCTCGGAGAATCGCAACGTCAAATCCAAGTCGTCTAAAGCTGACGCCATGTCAATTAGCCTCGACTTGATCTTGACAAATAGCGGATGTCTCCAGTAAGCGTACTGGCTCAAGTCCAACTCGAGTAGTTTCATCTTCCGTATTTCAGCCTTGATGCCATCGGAACTTGTAGGTAGTTCTTCATCCTCAATAATCTCTCGGAAAGACTCGAGCTTGTCGAGATACAAGACAACATCAATAACTTGGTCTTTCTTACAACTCAGGCATATATGTGTTAAATCTTGATTATAAATAACTGGACCCTTGCATTCTGGACAAACTAAAGCTCGGTTCTCGTTTTCTTTGTTGTTGGTACAACTATCACATTTACAGTCGAAGAAATATTGCTCCTTGAGGCGTCGTTGACGGTCCTTCTTCGACATCCTGGTTACGCTGGGTCCGTAACAGTAGTTCAATTCACTTCCGCATTCTAGATTCCTGGCGGCGCGAGCTACAAACTTGTTTCGATGGAATATGCTGAGAATATTTGGTGAACAACTATGATTGAGTATACATACTGTTGGGTAGATTGCTATACCTAGAGGGCTCTCACGCATCTCCGTTATGGTGTGTCCAACAGAGGTTAATGATTGTAGATTTTGTTCTAGTATTGATATGAGATTCGTCTGAAGTTGTAGCAAGTGTTTCAATACAATCGAACCAGTGAATAACTGTTTAGTTGGCTGGAGATAATCGAGATTCTTCTCAGAAAGTTGATCGAGGAATGCAATCATTAAATAGGCTGCTGTTAGGGTGTAACCCATCATCTCATCGTAATCGTAATCTGAGGCATGGTCCATCAGAGATAGAACGGATGCATAGGAATTCTTGTAAACCAATTCGGGCCAATCTAGCGGTGACATGTCCAATATTGCTTGAATAGGCTTCGAGTCAGCCGTTTTACGGGTATATGTGCAGGTTGATTCAAGCTTAAAACCAATCTTGAACATAATATGTGCAACAAGATATGAGACGCCAAGTTTCTCCTGAAAGTCGAGAAATCTATTACACTCATAGGAGTGCACTTCCTCTCTGGCGTTAAGACATTCCTCGGAGCAGTATAATATTTGTGAACACTTCCGGCAACTTAGTCCGCATGAATGTAAACATCCGAAACAATTGTAACAATAGTTTTCCAACTTTTGAGGTGCAAGATTGCTGGCAAACGGTAGTTCTGTGAGCAATAATCGACCGAATGTGACATCCTTGTTTATCATTAAATATCTACCTTTTTCCTGGTCGTAACTCATCTCTACACAGTCGGCAGCTGATGAGACTGTCTTACTAACATTTGAAATTTTGGTAACAGTCTCATCAATCACATCGGTCTCGTCTTTTTGCATCTCTTCAGGGTTGACGTTCTCGATAAACTCAAACATACCTTGTATCTCAGTCTTAATCATTTTGTCAGTGTCGCGATTCTTGAGACGCTTGCTGAGATCTTGCTTAATCAACTCAACATCGTTAGCCCAAACAGATAGAATGTGTAAGCATTTAACTTTTCGGATGGATAGCTTCCACTTGATATCCTCGGGATAACCACATTTAATGGCAAGATCAATGTCGAGCAAGCATAGACGATATCTCGTCATGGCATATAGAACCGCTGACCTATTTGCAAGGGCAAAAGCCAACGAGTTATCTTGATTCTCTGGACTAGGATATGGGGCATACTTAATAGCTTGAGTATATTGATTGAGTGCCTCCTCGTACTTGGAGTTTTTAAATGACTCATTACCCCATTGGCGCATTTTGGTCGACTCTGAGCTGGATTTGTTGATTCGCCCCTGACGTTCCTTTTCACAATCAATCAAATCTTTCTGGTAATGCTTCTCAAGTTCACTCTTGATATTCTGATTATGCCAAATAAGCTCGAACCTCTCGAGGTTAGTCTTACACGATAATAGCTTCTTTTTGAACGTTTCGTCGCGATCATAACTCGATATGACAGCGCTATCATCTCTCAAGTCATCAATCCAATTCGAGTAAGTCTGCCATCCGTCTATAAAATCTTGCTCCTCATAAGCCATATTGATTAAGATATACTAGTTTGATAAGAGGTGATGAAAGTTGATTATAAATAATAGTTCAATTAGTATGTTCGGAAGTAGAGGGGCGTCTGAAAGTGCACCTTGTTTTGACGATTCCAGCGAAGCGTGTTTTTTGCATTCGCGCTGCCCACGTGGGCGCTCGATGCACTCTTGGATTTGTCCAAGAGCTTGATGTGATTATTTTTGTAATCATCCCAATGGAATGAAAGAAGCAGATTCAGGTAATCATTGTTATAAGTTAGTTTGATAGTTTAAACACTCAACTAATGATACTTGCTATCATTAGCCCTTGACAAATACAAACGGAAATCTCACCCTAGAATGGGAAAGGCAAGACAGAAGAAGAAAGTGAACGATGTGAAGAGGAAACAGATGATTGCGGAGGTCTTTAAAAAGGGCAAGAAGCAAAGAGAAGTTGCCAAGAAATTCGATGATAAGATAGCCCAAAAACAAGGATCAACTGACAAATGGAAGGACAAATTCAAGCAAATGAAAAGGCAGAAGAAGTCCGAGGGCAACTTCACGAGGGAACATGTTGCTGAACTAAACAAAAAGCTTGACACTATCAGATCCGAGCGAAAGCTCTAGGCGACACTTGTGGCACATTTGACTTGTTTTTTATGAATTATATAAAAAAAGAAAGAAAGAAAGTTAGTTATGTTTGGATAATTTGCTTACTACACGTATCAAGGAACTATTCTCGTCCTTGAGTCGTTGGATTTCTTGTTTCCATTGTTCGATTTGCTTATTCTCCTCCTCGAGTTCACTGATTTTGCGTTGCATTTGTCGCTCTTTTCTTATCCAATCTTGTTGCTTCTGCTTATCCCTATCATCAAAACTGACTAGTTGCCTTTTAAGGCGCTCATTTTCCATCACAAGTTCTTTGAATGATTTCCTCAGCTCTCTATCCGTCATCGAGTCTGCTCTTAGTAATAATCTATCTACGCTCATGGTGGTCGTCAATGGGGCCGCCCCGAAATCGGTTCCTGTTGTTGATACATCCCGTTTGCTAATATCGAGCGAGTGCGACTTGGCCAACATCCCTTGCTTGAGATGCCGAGCACTAGCGCTCGGTAGACTAGCTGGATCATCGAATGAGTCCAAGCTCGATACAGAGCGTGTATTTGAACCACCATAGTTACTCGATGATTGCAAAGAGGATCTCGATGTGGGGGATGACGGTTGTGACTGCTTGCTTTGTTGGTAATTCGTCAATTGCTAATTGTTTGCATTTGTGTTTGTGATCGGAGTCAGAATGGTTGTACCCGGTTAGTTATGTTTTTGTTGAAGAAAATCTGCTAGAGGGTCAAAAGTAAATTCAAAAGGTAAAGGAAAGTAACAAGATATTACATTCTCATCGGAGATCACTTCAGGTGGGTTGAGTTCAGTGTCCCGCATGTCAACACCTGGCATCGATGGCGATCTAGACAATGAAGTCGAGGTCTTGGCTGCAGTCGCATTATCTTTTTCATAAGATAACTGTCGTCGACTTGAATCTACATAGTCATTCGCTCGAGCTGACGCTCTGGGCGAGTCAGAAGTTGGTCGAGTGGTTGAGGATGATCGCTGCCAACTACTAGTTGATGATGATGATGGCGTATAACTGGAGGCGGGTACATAAGAGCTAGCACCGCTTAAATGACTCGAGAAGCCGCCGCTCAAGGCAACGGAACTCCGTGAGCGACCTAATAAGCCGCCGCCGCCACTGAGGCCACGACCTGTTGATAGATCGTTTCTCTTCGATGATCTCGATGATCTTGTGAATGAAGACGTGGGCCTCGTTGCGGCCAAATAGGGATTTCTGGACATGATGATATGTTTTTTGATATTTGCGTGACTTGACTGGGTAGTAAAAATCAGATCGGAATAAGATCACAGTTGTTGCGTCTATGGTATAACTATCTACTATCTTTGTTGTTGTCTCTCTATCTCTTGACAGTTATAAATCGCCCATGGGGTTTTTGATTGAAAGAGAAACGGTAGCATAAAATCGTACTCCAATCTCAGGAGGGTTCTATCGATCACAAGTTTGTTTTTTTTGTCGTTTCTCTCGCTGTTGCATAAACTCTCAAAACTGCAGATTTCGAGTTAGTAGTAGTTGTATGAGAAGGATTCGACTAGATTACACAGCTCTCAGGTTGTAGAAACATGAGAGTGGTGGCAGTGTGTATTCCTTACATTAGTTAGTCTAGGTGAAAGGAACGACGATTTTCCGCCTTAAACGCAGAAAAATGTCTGTCGCTAGGCGCGCAACCTAATCGCCTATGCCTAAGACATGGGGTCTAAGTTACAACGAAACAGAAGCGATCCGCGGGATGGAATCGTTCAAAAGTTTCCCTCGTTCAAGAGCTTCAGCAGCAAAAGCATGTTGAAGTGCTAGGAAATGGCGGCATGTCTCCTCATAGCCTTAGAAGCAATTATATATCAGTTATGTTTGCTTGTACTGCTAGCTGGCTTTATCCAAGGATCTTAGAAAGCCAAGAATCTAAAGCTTCATATCGTATAAACTTGAGCCCAGTCATTGCGGCTCAGTCCGATGCTCCCAAGTCAGGCACCCCCATGTACACTTTAAATGCGCACATCCGTAGTGATTTTTGTCCAAAGAAATCCTCTCTTTATCGCTATAGTCTCTCCTCCGTCTCTAACATACGATGAGCTCTACAGTTCTTTCCTTTTTTCTTGTTCAGCAATAGTTGGGTAGGCGATGGATCTCAGAGCTGATCGAAGCTTGGTTGTTTTGGATAGGCGCCAAACTATCCAAAAATGGATAGCTGAAGTCTATGTTCGTCAGAGATTCTGAGGGGAGGATCGAATTTAAACTGCAGACGACGAGGTATACTTATACCGAGACTCATGTTACTGCTTGAGTCGAGTTGATGGTATTGCTGTCATCTTCTTGGGCCCGTGAACAATAATTTGGCATATAGCGATTCTTCCAATGATGAGGTGCTACTCCTCGCCACTGCCATTGCTACTGACGCCACTTTAGCCTGGACGCCCAGTTTGCTATCTATGTAGCACTTTGGTTCATGATGATTGCACCCGCTAGTTCAATTAAACAGCAAGAATATGGGTACTCTAAACACAAATCGGAAATATAGAATAGGAAAAACTTTTTTGTTCTCTCGGCTTCGCATCGCAGTCTTTCTCTTCTCACTTTCCCAAGAGCATATATAAAAATAAATCTAGATGGAAACTTACAAAGCTGCTTATTTTATATCCGTTATTTGCCTGTGCGAATATGTTTGCTCCATGTTCGATCAAAAGCTCAACCACTTCTGTTTGCGACCAGAAGGAGGCCGCTAACAGGGGTGTGTAACCTTCGTTATCTTTGGCTTCTAAATTGATCTGTTTCTTGAGTGTTGGTGATTCGAGTATTTTTTTCATCAGTTTCACATGACCTTTTGCGGCTAAAACGTGTAAAACAGTTGCATTGGTTAGTGGATGAGATCGTTCGTCATATTTACCAGTTTTAAGCCAGCGTTCAATATCTCGGGCCATAGCTAGCTCCTCCTGGTTTCGCAATTCGTCAATATCGACGCCCTGTAAATGTTCGCCAATTATTTCTTTAACCTGATCGTTGCGAGCCAAATCGTAGGCTAAAAAGTTTTCACAATTAACAATCCTAGCATCTGCACCCAAGTCAAGGAGCATTTGTACAATTTTCGTTTGTCCCAAGCTCGAGGCTGCGTGTAAAGGTGTCCATCCTTCGTTGTCGCAACAGTTAATATTTGCACCTCTGTTGATTAAAAACTCAACCATCTCGGCATTGCCACATATAGCCGCTTCATGTAGACCGGTCAATCCGTCAGTTGTTGTCGTATTAATATCAACTTTTCGTTCTTTCAACAAACGTTCGCACTCTTGAATATCTCCATTTGCGCAGGCTGTTAGGAATAGAGTTGAATTTGTGAAATCAACACGAAGATTGGCTATTAGTCTACCAGATTTGCTTATGCGCTTCTTTGCTCTTGGTCCAGTATCAACAGGTTCTATCTTCTCAATACTTGGCTCGTCCTCATTTTCATTTGATTTACTTCTATACTTTGACAAAAATGATATATCACCAGATGATGCGGACTTTTTAAACTTAATCTTCTGGATGGACGAGTTGTAGCTAGTTGGATGTGACTTTTCTACCTGCTGCAGTCGAGATTCAACATCAGCTTCTATTTGCCGCCATCGCTCTAATTGCTCGTGCCTCTTTTGCACGGCTAAATTCATGTTACAACAAAATTTGTTTCACTTAAATCTAATTATCTTAACTATTAATATAAACAGGAAGATTTTTTTGCTCAAGATGATCTGGTTTTGACTAGATCGATTGCTTTGCTTAGAACTCTAAAAATCACGAGTTTATTCACTTTTCTCGACGAGGTTCTGGTAGGTTTGTCATGAGAATGCTATAGGTGATTGTTTGTTGCGTTCGATTTCCTAGAATTTCATTAAATATATCTGAAGAATTGAATAACATTACATAATGCCAAATTAAATTACCAATAGATGGACTCAATTGAAGTTGTTGCAAATTTCATCTAGCGATTTGGGTGGCAATATAGTGACAACTAGTTCACGCTTTTACTAGCTTCCTGTTGATGCCGCAACTTGATTAATCAGCATCTATTTGAATCAGTGCAAATCTTTTCTGCGTAAATAAATTAATAATTAATTACTAGTGAGCTATTGTGTTCAATAACTATTCGACATAAAATGAAGTCATATGATGATATCACATATTATCATATGTAACCATTGTAACAAATTGCAACATAACTTGTTACAATCTCAGGTTTAGATGATCAACATGTGAATCTCTCGCGTGCGCCGATATATTGCGCGCCCACAAAATTCGCTCCTCATTCCATCGCTAGCTTTCAATTTTCATTCTCACTTTCGCTCACTCTCCCTCCCTATCTGTCTGTCTGTCTGTCTGTCTCTCTGGCTCTCTGGCTCTCTCATAGGATTGGCCATAACATGCAATTGGCCGTAACTGTGAGAGTGGGCCCAATGTGCAGCGACAACGCAAAGCGCCTCTATCGTCACCACAACAGCTTATCAGCCTAACCCAGTTGAGGCTGCCCCATTCAAAACTGTTGCCCCTAAAATCCAAGCCCCGCTACTGTGAATAAGGTTTATGCAAGATGCGCCAACAACTTCATACACAATTTTGTAGATCCTCTAACTTCGTACATTTTCAGTCAACTCACTCGTCACTAACTCCAATTCTAGATGTACGATTGGGCGACCAACAATTCGCTCACTACGTTTGCACCATTTGGTGAGATTGTTCGTCGTCGTTGTCCAACTTTCCTCGACTCCCTGCACTAAAATCTCATTGGACTGACGGAGATAAACTCCTCCACTCTCACAATTCGAGCTAGAAAACAAATATACCACATCAAATTATCTATTCTAGCCTTTTGCTTTCACACAATATTCACAACTATTAGAGGGAGAAGAGGATAGACTATCCGATGAATTGCAACATCAGCCATGTTGCTGCTTCGTCAACGACAGAATGGCGGCAACTGCAACACCCCACGCAAGCTGCCCAAACAACTACAACTACCATCTATTATAGCAACCCAGTCAAATCGTGTGGACGTAATGAGATAGAAGAGGCCCTTTCGTTAGCCACACATGCAAACTTTGTCCGTTTGTTCCAGTATAAGTTCAGCAAAAATATATATATACATATAAATGTATACAGAGGTAAACAGATGCAACAATGCGAGAGTATCGAAAGCCTAGACTGGATCGGCTACATAGCGGATGGGGGGAAGAGAGGCATCTGGCGAGTGCTAATAAAGAGCAACTCCATTCAGCAACCCTCACAATTGCAACCACGACGCAAGAGACCCCTTCAGCTGAGATTGGATGAGCATCCATTATGACTGACGCATTTGCTCTCCAACGCATGCTCTAAGATGAGAGTTTTAACTCACAACGACGATAACGATGAATCTTGCCGAGCTCGCTGCGAAAATGAGACAAACTGAATGGGGCCTGTGTTGCATCGAAACCAAACGTGCAACTTTCGCTCGTATCCAAACTGTTGAGAAACTCCGCGATTTGCCGCTAACTAGGCTTGGATTTTGCGCTCATTCCAGAGCCCTACATGTGCCATAGACTTTATGCAAGGCCTCTTTTTAGGCACATGTAGCTTAGAATACGAACATTACTTTCTACAGCTGTAGCTAGTGAATCCAGATGAGAGAACCTGTGCTCGCAACGAAATCTGGCGGCACGATATCGAGACTCGGCAATCTCTTATTCAAATTGACTTACCATTTGTAAACCCTAATGGTGACAATGATACTGACATGAGAACAAATGAAACCACGTCGGCTAAATCGACTTCCTCTCGTTTATCACTGTCATGATGTCAAAAGAGTGTATCTCGGCTACAAATCAATCTGAGGCAGACGTGCAAAATAGAAACTCATGGAAATCCTGGAGAAATAGAGAGAATGGTTATATAGTCAACGGAGTTTGTAATACTGGTACTAGAGGAATCTAATATAGCCGCAAGTATCGCTAGCCACAAAATCTGTCAACTTGAGACGACACTATCAACAACAGGACCCCGAACACCAGCTACCTCGGCGAGAGTTTTGTTTACGCGAAGAAATACCATCAAATCCCATGATAGCATTTATAGCAACATCGACGACATCAAAAACAACAACAACCTCGACTGAAGACATTGGATTGCGTGAGTTCAAGTGTGGAGGCGGCTGTGTAGTAGTCGTGATAGCAATGTAGGCACAGGGAGTGTACCCGAAACCAACTTGCCAACCAGCCAGACACCAAACTATCGGCAAGCTCTAATCTCACTAAAACTAACGGTTCTCTTTTTACTTCTCTGTAGTTGAGCAATACGATCTACTGGGGTAAGGAGGTGGCTGTAGCGGTTATGGCGTCAAGGATAGACTTTGCGAGTTATATGATGGATGGTCTTACGAAGAAGCCAACTGCGAGCTCTGCTTGAGAAGAGAGGAGCCCAGTGTATGATACTGGTTTGATGGGATATGGTGCCCGTGTCTGACTTTGGCTTTAGTTGTCGGTTTGAAGAGATAAACTCTTTCGGCTACGGTGTTGACAAGACGGGACAACAGCATAACAAGCTCAGTCAAATACCATCGGTTTCAATATCGACTCCTCTCTTTCGAGTTGAGTAATCTAGACAATAGCGCGGCTCGGGGACTTTCGCTTCTAATGTACCAGAGAATTCACCACTCCCTCTAGCTTGGCAGTTTGCGAAGCTTCGTCAAAATGGCAGCGAGTCGCCTGGTTTGCCAATTCGTCGTTGCCGGTAGCGCTGGTGGTGGTTGTTGTTGTTGTTGATTGTGGACAACAGTAAGTCTCTGTTAGGCTGTTGTCAGATTTTGCATTGGAATTGATTTGAGCCCTAGCTCAATACTCCAAGTTTTCAAGTGAGCCTATGCTGTTAGTTTGTGCACTTGGTGGTCGGAACTAGCATCGAACTCTCCCCCTCTCTATCTATCTACATGTCTGTCTCATTGGCCGTGAACTCGCCCCTTTCCAAACGTCCCCAACTGTCTGTGAGAGTGTTTGCTTTCGCCTTCGGGCGCAACCATTCCATTCATTGTCTGGTTGGCTAGCTAGCCTTCGCCTACGGCAACGTCGACTTGAGAGAAAATGCATTAGCCAACCTAGCAGCTGGATGGCCGTTGTTGGTGGTTGGTTTCGTTGTTGTGGCCAGATTTGGTTGCTTGTACAGTGGATTTAGTTGCCATTGGTTGGTTTGGTTTTATTGAACCTAACACGTCGAATGTAGGGGGGAACCAGCGTTCTGCATAAATGACACCAACGCTAATTTGGCGACAATGACACCAGCCATCTAACAAAGCAAAGAATTGTGAGCAGGAAATGAGCCTCAGGCGCTTGGATTAACTCGGCCGAACGATCTAGTTATCCATCTGATTCATGGTGATTGCCCAGTCAGTGTTGTATATTTTACCCTCGTATAGTGCAAAAGTTCCTTGCTGGAATAGTTGTTTATCTTGTGTAAGTGTTATTGTCAGCGATCTGAAGGTTGGCACCTAACAAGTGGTGGCGGTCTGTGCGTCATAGGCGACGGAAGTCGCGGTGCAAGTGGGGAAAACGGAAGTGAGGGATCTGATCACAAAGCAAACGAATGAATGACTGACTGAATGGCATAGATACGGAGAAGATATATATATATACCATGTATATATATACATGGTGTCTGTAGCTAAGAATTTTTTGTATATAAACTATATCGGATGAACACCGCTAACAGGAAGGCGAAATGTTGAGCATTTTGCCTCGTGGTTTGTTACCGGAAACATGTGTGACTTTCACAACGTCGCGCCACTTTTTTCTTGCCCAAAGCGAGTGCTCGCCGATTCACATTTGACCCTCGATTTGCATGTTGAGTTTAGGCTCATGACTGTAGGTTCATCTGATCCCTCCCATATGGGCCAACTTGACGATGACTCTGAGAGTAACGGACAAAAAACGCGCATAGCGATCACAAAGAATTGTAAAGAGGCTCGCTTGAGCGAATGAAAACCAAACGCATGTCTCAATCCTAAAGAAGTCACTTCTTTTTGAACGCAGAAATTACCGGTCCCTTGCGATCCACAGAAGTATCTGTCTAGAGATGTTAGTCGAGATGCTGTCACGTATTATATAAGAACTAATTTGCTTGCTATTAACTCGACGGTTGCCGACACCCTCTCAATAGTGCTGTTGAAGACTGCGATGAGCTTGCGCCGGTTTGAGTAACAATATGAGCAATCGAACTCGGAGTATATCACTGAGTGCTAAGGCCAACAGATTGGCTACCTCTGAGCCACCACAATGGATAGGCAATAATTGGGCGAAACCAGACTAACAAGTCAATGTGATTGAGGTGCATGGCGACACTAACATCACTATCTAGGTTTGAGCTCGCGCATTAAAGGCAAGCGGGCAGCGTTGGCGGCGTAGGGCCAAAGGGTTGATTTCATTTTTGTTGATATTTTCGCCGTTGCCAGAAGAGTCGCTTGCTTTTTAGCTAGCTGGCTAAAACTATTACGTACGAAAACGAACTGACTTCTTGCTTCTCATCGTTTGTATGACGTCTTCCTCTTTTTGCTCGCCTCTTTGGCATGGCCGCGGAAATTGCGCGGAATCTGAGCCGAACTCTCGCTAGCTGCTCGCCATCAACTTCGTCTCCATCTTTGTGGTCGTGGCCGATGCTGCTGTTGCTGTTGCACTCATGGACCAGCAAAGATCGCGGTTGTGGCACCACTATAGTACTGTAGCTCGTGTAAGAGTAAGTGTGTTGTTTTTGTTGCATCGCGCCATCAAATGGGCGAAGTTCACTGCTCGCTCACTTTTCAATTCTCTCCCTAAACTACAATTCTCCACTCCATCTTGTCGTTTTTGTAGTTGTGGTCATGGTTGTTGTCGAGGTTGTTGTAGTAGGCATCGTTAGCTTCGTTGCCATGCTCGCCGACTGGTGCCGCCATCAGTGCAGTAGCGGTTATATGAACAGTGTTGTTGTAACTAGCTAGCAAGCCAGTTAGTCGGTTAGCTAGCAACTTTGTCCGCCTGAGAACATTTGCCGAGGTGACTCCACTCGACTCGAGCGCCAACTTATCTGCTGCAAGCTCGCGCTCCATCCATCCCTGTCTCTCTCCACCTGCCTCTCTAGCTGGATTCCTATCTACGACGCGCTGTGTCATTTTGTTCGAGCTAGCAACCTGAGGTTATCCGACCAACGCCGACGCAGAGAGAGAGAGAGAGAGAGAGAGAGGTAAGGTAGGAGACGACGAGACGAAGGTACGCGAGGTCGTCGTCGGTCGTCGTTGACTAGTAAGGAAAGAAGGAAAAGGTAAAGAGGAGGAGAGAGAGAGTAGTGA
>WNKI01000002.1:5899889-6005413 GCA_015350385.1 Aculops lycopersici
CAGGAAGAGTGGGAGCCAGGAGAATTACAGCAGGCAGGCTAAGAAAAGTGCAGGCTGCGAGGCGCTTCACACTGCCTTTGCCATTTCCATCGCTGCTGCCGTCGTCTCTCGTTCGCTTGTCCTCTTGCCTCTGTCGGCCCTGTCGCTTTTTCGTACGCACTCTCGCACGCACGAACAGACAGACAGACCAAGCCGGATATATTGAATTCATATACAATCGCACAGCCGCTCGGACTTGCAGAAAGCGAAGCAGTCATCGGCGGTAGCAGCAGTGGCAGCGAATGCAGAGTCAACTCAAGGGAACTGCCGCAGAGAAAAGTGGCATCGACTTGCGTACTTCCCTGCCGATGCTTAGGGTGGAGCGCAGACAAGCCGCAGGAGAGCTGCCTCTGCTTCTGGCCGTCCACTTGGATCTGGCTTTGGAGTTGGCGTCAGAAATCGCTCATGGGCTTCACTTTGCGGAAATTAGTGCGTCTCGTTTGATACAATAATCGTTCAATTTGCTGCACAATATTTCATCACCACGCCGACCGTTCCTTGTGCCATCTGTTTTTTAGTTCGCAAAACTTTTTTCTCCCACTTCTTCTGTCACAAGATTTCGCATGCTGTTGCGGCGAAATCAAGTGGGGGTCAGAACAACACAAGTGAATGGACTTCTTTCAGTTGGGGGAAAGAGTAAAAAGAATTCTCCTTGCATCTCTTCTTCCAATTGCTGCCGCCGCGTCTGAAACCGATGAGCCAGAAGCCGCAGTTTTTAAAAACACCTAATCAACTACTCATAGTATTAACTGTATCGATCCATTTATATCCGAGTTCACAAATTTGATATTATTGCCCGACATTAATTATTATTAAATTAGATAATCATCATGTCAACTGCTGTCAGTTATTTGCAACAGCAACAAATCCAGCGACCCGAACAGGCGTCATGGTTTGCAGCCTTCGAGGACTTTTACACGAAGCGATTATGGCATCAACTGTCAACCAAGATATTCGAGTATATTGATAAAGCCCCCGGTAACAAGGACCTCCTAGGTCTGTACCAGAATTTCGTCTCCGATTTCGAGATGAAAATGAACCCACTGTTGCTCATTGAGTTTGCATCAAAAGTTGTAGCGCAAATCAACAATCCCGATACTAATATTCAGCTTATCGAAGCGCTCAAACCGAAAGTCAAGCACAATGATATGGCATTCGTTCTTTGTTCCATCATTATCGGCGAACAATTAGGTATCAAGAACGATGTTGCAACTGTCAAGAAGCTTCTCGAAGATCTTGAGGATGAGGTAGATGATGTCGACGGTGTAACTCCAGTACACGCGCGATTTTTCTTGCTTGCATCGGATCATTATAAGAAGATTGGTGATCATTGTAATTACTATCGTAATTCCCTCCGCTACCTAGGTTGTCTCAGTGACACAGATGACAGTTTCAAGAACCCCACTCCTGAACAACAGGAACGTGCCTTCACCATGGCCTTGGCTGCGCTACTCGGAGACGAGGTATACAATTTCGGAGAGCTATTGCAACATCCAATCATAAATTGTATCGAACCCTCCAAGAAGTGGGTTGTTGATCTCTTGTCAGCGTTCAATGCCGGCGATTTGGCCGCTTATGAAGCCTTACAGCCCCAATGGTCAACTCAACCAGATTTAGTCACACATGCATTAGAACTAAGAAAGAAAATTACTTTAATGTGCCTGATGGAAATGACATTCAAAAGTCACGACGGTATTCTAACTTTTGAGCAGATATCTCAACATGCCCGAGTAGCAATGAGCGAAGTTGAGATGCTTGTCATGAGAGCCCTATCATTGAAGCTTGTGAAGGGGAACATCGACCAGGTTGAGGGAACTGTACATTTATGGTGGGTACAACCACGTGTCCTTAATAGAAACCAAATCATTACACTCCGGTCCAGACTAAACACAGTGTGCAAGGATGTTCAAGCAATGGAAAGTTTATTGGAGAGTAAGGCGCAAGAGATAATAGGCTGAGTAATAAATGTTAGTCATAACGGGATTTCCAGAAAAAAATCTGTTTTATATCAAACAACTTTGTTACGGTGTTAGAAGTTGAGGTTAAGCTCCTCTTGACTCATTCGTGTGGATATGTTGAGGGGTTGAATTACAAAACTATCGAACGTCAGCCATGCTTCTACAAACAAGAGAATCACACTCGAAACAAATCATGAGGCGAGTTTTCGTTCTAGTTTGAAGGTTTATATGATATATCTAATTAGAACTCACATGTTCTCGTCAATCGAAGTATGTTCTGTCGGGCAATTTGATGTCTTGGTTCTCGCACCAATATGGTGGCCAACAGTCGAGATATTGACACCAAGAGCATTTGTATAGTGGGAATATGTAAAGAGGCAATGATAGTACGACAAAAGCCAAAATCACTAGCAACATACACACCCAGATCTGTATCACCTTCATCCGCCGACTGTAGGCATCGTTGAAAGGGGTTAAGTACGGGGTTAATGTCAGTGAGAGTAATAAACCAACCAAGAATCCGAATATGTGAGCGTAGTTGTCAATCCAGGGCAATAACCCAACTAGAAACAAGCCAAGCGCGATTGAAATTAGCTTCATCAAAGCGTTGAGTGGTTCATCGAGTAATTTCCAACTGTTGATTGTTTCCGCCATGAGACAGGCTAACAGGGCGAACTGACTTCCGGATGGTCCCACTTGAGTGTGATAAGGGACAAAAGATGCACTAGCTATGTAGCCGGCGATACCAGGCAGGATATAGATTAATGCCATTCTCGTTGATCCCACTAATCGTTCGATATCTCTCATGATATAATATTGTATGACAACTGTGAATGATAGATGTATCAGGCCGGCATGTAGGAACAGCGCTGTGAATAATCTATAAAATTGATCTGGATAGTCACGTGCATAGAAGGGCATCAAACCACAAACATCCTGCATGCATGATACTTGAGAGCATAGGGTAGCTTCTGGATGGAATGTTCCTCTTAAAAATGAGCAATGTCCAGGTGAGGTGATCAAACATTGTCCATATATGCCTACGCAACATGGTCGTCCTGTTAGTTCACATGACATGTGGTGCAACGGTTCTTTCGACTGTCTTGTCTCGTAACATATTGGCCATTTTGTTAAATCATCGGGCCAAACTGCGTGCGGAGAAACTGAAGCAGGTCTCAGGCAATAATCTGGGTCTTGGCCACAAACTGGACCAGAGACCCGACGTAGAGCTTGCGAGTCTTTTCTGTTTTGATTGTTAGATTGCTGTTGATTCTTCACATTATTTACTGAGGTAGATTCGTTCCATGAGTGCCAACGAGCATTTAGCGTACAACTCTCTCGATTAGTCTGGAGGCAACCGGAATTATCATTCTTTATACAACAACCTGTTGACCTCTCCTCCAGCCTCTCGATTGATATTTGGTCATAAATTAAGGCATCTCTCCGCATGCAAGGTGTAAACTTGGCGCCGAGATGAATGAGATCTGATGCTCTCGGTCCAAGCCAAATATTATCTTTTTCTAAATACGACACTGTGACAGTCGCCAAACTTGGCATTTCGGCTCTGCCGCTTACAAGTGAGTTACTGAATCCAAAGGGTCCAAATCCGTAGGTGAACAATGTGATAAGCATGATGAGTATCTGTACTGCAGTGACCCAATAAGTGAAGAATGGTCTATGGTCATTAAAGCTATAAATTGCATTCACTTGAGCATAAGTGAGATCTTTGCGAAATTTACGCGACAACAGGTTGCCTACCAAGCCCATTCCAAAGGCTCGCTTTGGTTGGTGTCTGGCTAGGACATCGTTCACCAACTTGACAATACTTTCCTTGGCATCAAAGTCAGTTAAATCGACAAAACTAGATGCGCCGAGGGATCGGTTATCATCATGGTGTCTCGGTTCAAAGCCTCCGTCTTCGTCAACATTTCGGCTCTGATATTCTAAGTGTCGAGGTTTTGCACTGGGGCGATGAGTTGTTGTATCTTCTGAGGCAGATCTCGCAAATCTCTCTAATTTATTGTTGCATTGTTTGATTGTTGCGGTCTCCCCGGCTGTTGCAGGCCTCGGGCTGGCATTAACTAATGCATGTGCCACTTTCTGATGTTTGCGAGAAGATTTTGAATCAGTATCACTTTTATTAATCGAATGTTTAGCCACTTTGCTGAACTCTACATCCAGGGCTCGCGATCGAGGCTCGACATTAGAGTCACCCTCACAATGAGCTAATCGGCCACATCGACGGTTTAGAAGCCTCTTTCTCCTCTCGAGCCATGCGGATTGATGTTTGATCGAGTAGCTATCTGTTTCGTCATGATGACCAACACCGAATAAAGTGGCCACTTTGTTCCAGGCATTTACCATCATGACTACTTCTTCGAGAGATAATATATTAGTGGGTGAGTAGGAAAATCAAATGTGTATAGGTAACAATAGAATATACACGATGTATACAACATGTCAACAAATTTTTGAGTCAGGAACAATGAATGGGGATTTTTATTTTGCAAATTCTCAACACACGTTACCGAGCAGAGCAAGATTTGTGTGTTCGTGCTTTTGTAATTGATTTCGCGTTTGCTCGTTGACAATAGTGAACGCGTCATTCTTACAAGGATAGAAAACCAACACCAACGGCTTGCATATTATAAGGCCGATGATATCTATAGGTCGCCACCCCTAACTAACTGTGGTTCATAGTTGGGAGCAGTTGCCTTTTTTAGATTATTAGCATAGAGTTCCAATCTCGCGGTCATTTGGAAACCGTAGTGGTCACTAGCTTGGCGACACAAATTCAAGTCTACGTCTGCAATCAACAGGCCGTCCTTGGTGCGGCTCAATCCCTTGGTGCGTCGGCCATCTGGAGCAGTAATGTAGCTCGACCCATAAAAGTGACCAAATTCTCTATGGGAGGGTTTACCATCACCAGAGGTGAATTCGTTTGGGAATGACTCAGTTCCAACTCGATTAATGGCACAGGTATAATAGCTATTAGCGATAGCGGCGCACCTAGCCTCGATGGGCCACAGAGTCTCGCTTAGCGAGTCGACGGTTGCCGATGGATTGAAGACGATTTCGGCGCCATTTATTTTATACATTAGCCAGTTCAACGGGTGATGTCTGCCATAGCAAATGTTGATCGCAATCTTGCCAAATTGCGTCTCAAAAACTGGATGACCCATGTTGCTTTCCATGTAATAGGTGGACTCGTTAAAGTCTCCAACTCTGGGTATGTGATTCTTCCTCGACTTGCCCATAAATTTGCCTGAATTATCAATGACAACTGCAGTATTCCAAATAGTATCCAGGTTTTTCTCATCTCGTTCCAAAATTGGAGAGACAATCACCATATTGTAACGCTCGGCTATCTTGGACAGAAACCTGGTGGTGGCGCCGGTTTCAGCCGACTCGGCAAACTCGATCCAAGGAAGACGCTCCCTGGTGCAAAATGCAAATGGCATTGTCCAGGCCTCCTGCAAGCAAACAACATTGACACCTGATTTGCCTGCCAAATTGAGTATCTTGCCCACATGTTCGTGGATAGAATTGATTTGGTCCGCAACCGGAGCGGTCGTCGGAAGTTGGATTTTATGTTGGATGATACCAATCTTGACACGACGCGAGGGCCTTAGTTGCTCTTCTTTGGCATCGATGATGTATCCCTTCAAGTCGATTGACGAGCCGACAGCCGTTTCTTCAACATCTTGACTGAGCTTGACCTCTTCAAGCTTACCACCATAGAGGATGCGATGAGCTTCGTCTAGCTCGGGGCCAGGGGGAACATTCTTCTCCAAAATACTGTCCAAAGATTCCACTTGTGGTTTTGACATGACGTGTTGATATTCGTTTTACAATTCGTGGAGCTAGTCTATGGATAGAGAGTGAGTGATGAAAAATATAGATTAAATAGCGAAAAACAATTCAATGAATTTCTCGACAACAAAAGTGACGTAAACAAGATTTAACATGAAAGCAGCTGTTGTTCAGGCCATTGGCCATCGATGGAATGAGTGGTAAGATGTGTTTTGCTTGACTTGATCTCCAGATGGAGTTGTTGCTAGAGTTTAGATTGTACTAGTCTTAGTTTATGTGAAGTAAAGTGTGTCATGAAATGTAGGGACATATGCGCATGTTCGAGTTCGAACTGCTGAGAGCTGGAATTGTTTTTCAGTTTAGCCGAAACTTTGGCTAAACTTCCGTGTCCGGACAACGTCGAGGAAGTACCCATTTATATGTCAAAATCAAGGTGATTCTTGAATCGAAACTTGCAGAGGGAAATGTGGAAATTTTGGCGCCACGCTGGATGAGTGTGGGTCTAGTCATGGAATTCAGAGATAGATTATTCGAGTCGCGTGATTGATAATCACATCGGCCAGGTAAACCATCACATGGGCTAGAAGCGCACTCATCTAGTTGACGCCTAATTCTTGGTTGATGTTTGTAGGACGCAGTTGGGTTAATACTTCCATCGGCTTTAAATCAATTATTCTACTGATGAAGTAGCTGCGATATTTAGGTTCAACTTCCGCTGATGTGCAATATTTGTTGTTTTTCCCATATACCAGGTGATCTATTTGCATTTCATTAAATAATCGACTTGGCCCCTAGGTTGATGCTTAATTGGATCAAGCAAAATAATATGCTTTAATAAGCCAAACAAAGTATTTATACCTGGCGCGAGGGACTGAGGTGGTGAGGCAAGAATGCGCGTTTTTCTTCTCCAGCCTGCAAACAGCAACCAACCCGAGGACCGAAGTCGTCGCCGTCGTCGGCGGCGGCGGCAAAGTGAAGGCGAAGGCGAGACGCTAAAGCTGCTGCTGTGTGTTGGGGTATGCGACACACACTCGCGAAAGCTTGTAACGTTAGCGCGCATGTTGTGCCAATAGCCCAAAGTGGAATTGCCTGTTGGTCTGTACGTGTGTCTAGAGAAGCGCAACAGTTGGTCTGGTGCGTTTGTCTGCTTGTGCGTGTCCCAAATGCTCGGCGCGCTCTCACAACAGGAGCGATCGTGCAGCGCGAGACGAAGGCAACAGCGCCGCAGCGTCGCCGAGTCGGCTGCCGTCGTCGTCGGACGGCGGCTGCGACGACGTTCTCTCAGGTGGTTGTTGTTCAAGTGGTTGTTGGTTGGTGTTTTGTGTGCGCTGTTGCAGCAGCAGCAGCAGAAGTAGCAGCAACAACAGCAGCCTGTTGCTCTTGCAAATGCTGCCTTTGATGGCGTAGCCTGTGCCAAATGGGCTGCTACCGCTTTGCCGCTGCTCAAACTCGGCGTTCAACGACGACATCAGCAGCGGCGGTAGCAAGAGCAACCATTTGCAAGCGACCCGACGGCCACTTTGAGGCTCGGGGCCGCGGAGTACAGGGGAGGGGGGAAGGCATTCGGCGAATCAGACTCCAACAACGGCCAGGTGAGTTTGGTGCGTCGAGCGAATTGGACTTGAGACTCTCAAGTTGAGAGTCGTCGACGTCGTCGTTGATGTTGGTTAGTTGCGCCAACTTGCGCGCCAGTTTTGGGTTTCCCTCGCCCGGTTCTGGTGAAAATCTCTCGCCTCGTGGGGGAGGCGAACCGACTGGTTTGCTCGTCGACCTCTTCGCCTTGTGCTCAGGTTTGCGATGGTGATGATCGCGATCCAAGCACCAGGATGGTGGTTATTGTTTGCCTCAGGTGCCCGAGCGGCTCACCTCAATGGCGTCGCCGGTTGGTGCCAGCACGTTGTAGCTTGCAAGCTCCACTCCGGTCCCTGGTTCGGATGGCAGTGTTTGCGGTGCTAGTGGTGGTGGTGGATGTGTTTGGTTCAAGTTTGTAGGAGGATGGAAAACTACAGGCTGTAGTTAGTTACGAAAACGCCGACAACAACACCAGCGATTTGAACGATACGATGATAACAACAGCGAGAAGGTAGCAACCACCTGAGGGATCGGCACTCTTGTCTGCCACTAAAGGCAGTCTGCTGCAGCGGCAGCGGCAGCACCATAACTGCACTGTAGAAACTGCCGTCCACACTCACAGACAACAGCAAGAGCAGCAACGTCTTCGGATTCTCGCGCACAAGAATGCGACTTTCTGTCTTCCCCCAATTCGAGTATTGGAAAAGTGCAGCTCAAGGGGGGAAAAGGATCAGCGAAAACCACCGTCGCGCGAGAGGGGCGACCTGAGGAATTGCCAGGAGCAGCGCGAGACGAGACGCACTCACAGACAAACGAACACACTAGTTGATCCGAGTCAAGGAAACAGACAAACTGACGGTAGGGCAAAATCTCTGCACGCGCGCCAATGCACAACGTTGTGGCTCTCACTCGCTCGCTCGTTTGCCCGCAGAACGTCGCCTTTCGAGATCTTGGTCGTCGGACGAAGTCGTCGTTGGAAAATATTGGAGAAAACGCGCACTCCAAATCCACCGTTTCTCCCGCCAGGTATAAATACTTAACTCTAATTCATTGATAATATATTATATCTTCAACCGGTCAACGCTCCAAACTAAATCTTCAATCAATCTTCAATTAAATCATCAGGGATCACATCAATCAAGAATTCACTCAATTTCCATCATCAGCTAAGAGCGAAAAGAATTGAGAAACACTTAGAAAAGCAACAAGTCTCCTAAGCGAGTCCACTGAGGCGCCAACTTGATGAGTATGCGTTTAGCCCATGTGAATATTCCCAATCTTTTCATTCCACGTAAAGATACAAGAATACCTTCGGCCATGACTAGACCCACACTCATCCAGCGCGGCGATCTCCAACCTTCCAAATGCAACCAAAATTATACAAGAAAAGACGAAACCCCGAACTAAGAAGCCACAGGTAAAATCAAACCTCTACAAGCAACGACTACCACGAGAAACGCTCCAAGATGAGGGCAAAACATTCAGGTACAAAACTAGATATTCTTTCATATTCATTTATTGATCACATGTTCTCTATCTCGACGAGACTCGTTTGTTTGGCACTTGGGTGTCCATTAAATTAACCTCTGTGTCGTGTATTTGGTTGCCTTTGCTGCTGCTGCTGAGTTGAGGCGCCAAATTGATAAGATCCAGGCATCTGAGTCTTGCTCCTCAAAGCTTGACCTGTGGCCATCGGAAGTCGACTCTTGAACTGACCACCGCCGGCATTCGGTATTGATGCTACACTTCGACTAGAATTCATCTGACGCTCCGCCGCCGGTTGTTGGTTCAAATTTGTCGACGAGCTATTCTGGTGTCGCTCCATCTTGCGTATCTGTGCTCTAACGTTTCCAGTCTCCATAGGTAGGCTACAGTCGCCATTAGATGACGACGTTGAGGTCAGTTGGCTAGTTGATTGATTTTCTCGCGATCCAAATTGACTCATCTTGACTAGATTTTTGTTGCTCGTTTTGGGCCTAGCAACTGCCCTATGCTTTGTAATGGTAGTACTGGCTACGCTGATTGGTCGATGCTCTGTCTTTTGGATGCCTGGTGCACGTTGTCTAGCTTCCCTGGTTTGGTTGCTATTCTTAGACATTGCATCCGATACCTTGGCATTGCTACCTAAATTTTGCATCCTGCTCGAAGGTGCCTCCGACGAAGCAGCGGCTGCTGCTGCAAATCTTGCATTTGAGAGATTCAGCAAGCAGGAACTAGACTTGCTTCTATCTTGGCCTGTCAATCCACCACTAGGCACTGGTGATGCAGTTTCAAATTGGGATCTCTTATCACTTGATACAGATGCCGGCGCCAAGCTGCTGACTCTACCTGGATTCCTTGATTTGACTAGATTATTGGAAGCTGGATTGGGAATTTTTTGCGTAGGCGGCGACTGACCGCAACTTCCGGTTGGCCCACTATTGCCACTTATTGCATCGCCCGCGAAGAAAGTAGGAAATCTCGCATCGTCACCTGAACGCCCAGAGCTTCCTACTCCCTCGGGTGACTCCATAACAATTTGCCTGGACTCATTGATCTTGTCCATTTGCGATCGTTTTTGCGACAACCTGTTACCGTTCGAGTTTCTCGATTGCAAATTACTCTTATCATCCGCGACAGGTGGCGGTTGTGGCGAACGAACAACAGGTTGCTGTCTAGGTCCCGAATTGATGTTATGATATTCAAACTCGCTGCTCACCGAGACCAACGAAAGCGCATCGTCCACTGAACGCAAGGTTGAGTAATCGAAGATGATTGCTGCAGGTGGTTGTTGCTGATCATGATGTTTACTAGACGATTGCGCTTGCTGCTGCTGCTTATTGCAATCGAATGGCGAGCTAGTCGTCTTAGTTTGTCGCTTGTTGTTAAGTTCATGTGCCGAGTTGCGGTCTTGATGGTTACCGCCGCCACTTGTTGTCATTGTTGTTTCGGCATCTTCATAATCGCAAGCCACAATGGCGCTCAATTGTCTCAGTTGATTGGATAGCGAGGACTCCTTTTGGCCACTGCTGCTATAATTATTATTATTGCTTCCACTGATGCCACTTCCATTCGTGTCCATCGAAACGATTAGCTTGTCGCTGTTGTTGTTACTACTCGAGTTTACTCGACTCTTTTGCGGTAACTTATGGCTGGCCTTACCACTAACACCAACTGCCATTAACTTGCCGTTGTTGTTATTTGCAGCAATAGTAGTTGAGGCAACTTGTTGCTTGTTTTTAAGATCGCCACCCATCGACTCGGAGCTCTCAAAACCGTTCATTTTATCTAGCAATTCTTGGACTGAGGAGATATTACTAATAATAGTTCCCTTGCTTCGATTGCTGTCACTATGGTTGTTGGCCAACAATGATGCAGCACCTCTATTCTTGGCATTATCATTGGCTGCCGCTGCCGGCGTTGCTGAGGAGGATGACGAGGAACGTTTAGATGATTCACTTTCCATTGTAATCGCCTGCTGCTTTACGCTAATTGCCTTCCTCTTTTCTCCTTTCTTTTGTGGGTTTTGATCGACGATGTCATTGACTTTCTCCTTGGGCTTTGTGACTATGTTTTCCTGTAGCGTATCAACATCAGTCCTAGTCTCAGCATCAACATTGACATCAAACGAAATTTGTTTGCCGCCAGATGCCTTTAGAGCTCCACATGCTAACATAGGATTTATCCTCGCCGACCGACTCTCTTTACTAATTCTATTCTTCCCATCAGCAGGTATAGTTTCCTTATCTTTCAATGAGTAGTTGTAATAAAGTCCACCCTTGCGACATAAAATTCTATCCTCCGAATCCGTTCCTTGCAAACTTCCATCTACTCCAATTAGATCTTCAGACTGTTTTAGTGACAATTCTTGAGTAAACTTTGACTCTGTCACTTGATGCTCCACATCCGTTGGCTCATCAAGACCGTGAATCAGAACTTCCGGTTCCTCTTGATGTTTCTGTCTTTGTTTTCGTTGTTGCTCATACAATTGGCACACACTTGTGTAGTTGTCATGGTTGAATTTCCTTATCAGCGTGCTTAGCGACGAGGTGGGCGACATTCCCCGTGTCTCGTCGGCGCCACGACTTTCAGCCGTATTGTTGGCCCCATCCAATGAGGTTGCGTTGGTGGCTTGCGACGAGCCGGAGGTGAATGTAAAGAACCCATTGCGATGCGTTGCACTCGACCTCTTCTCCTGCTGTTTCCTTCTTCTACGATTTGCCTCAACGTTTCGGGAACCCCCGGCGCCGCCACCAAGACGCAGGAGTCGCCGAGTTGCGCTCAAGATGGCGCCAGTTGCGCCGCTACGGCCACCTGTTACGTTTGATCCACTGGCCAGGGCAAGCTGCCGACGTTGCTTCTTGCTATTCGACGTGAACGCTTTTAGCTCGCTGTATCTCGCTCGTCTGCTTGCCATTAAGTCGGCAGTTCCAACCAAAGCGCAACCACCTCGCTTCAAGCCGCCACCTGCCGCCAAACCGGAAAGAAGCCGCGAGTCTCCCTTGGACATGAGCGCAAAGTTGGCCCTCAACGAATCGTTTGTGTTTCCACTCATGATATTTGCCTTACTTTTTGCAAATGGTATTGACGGCGAGCCGGCAATAGGTAAATTCTGGCCAACACCACCACCTGTTTTGCCCGCAGCGTTCCATGGATGGTGGAGTCCGGTGGCAGGATCTAGGCCGCCAGCTCGCTGCTGGCCGTTAGATGGTAGGCAAACAAATATCAAGTCCGGATAGGAGGACGATGGACCCAAGATGAAGTCGCCGGCGCCACTTGTTGCTTTCACTGGTGATGATGATGATGTTATTGGCGCTTGCGAAACGCCATTGGCTCGTTGTTGTTGGAAATGGCCATCCATTCCGTGGGCCAAATCGGTCAAATTGGAGCCACTAATGTTAGCCGCCGCCGCCGCCGCAGCCTGCCCATTGGAAGATTGATTCAAGTTGCTGCCTGAAGAAGATAGCAACAAGTGACTCGGGTGTGAGCCACTCGCTGATGTCGGCCTAAGCGAGCGACGTAATGCTGAGCCAAGGCGCGAGTCAATGGAGCACAAGAGGATGGGCAAGGCGAGTGCCTCTAGGAGAGTGAGCCACACGAATCCGTTGTCATGGTTTGAGTTCCAGCCGCTTGCACCGTTAAATTCCGAGCCACCACTTGTTGCTCCTTCCGGAAGCAAATGGTCTAGTGTGAGTAGAAGCTATTTAGGTGAGAAGTTTTGAAGAGGACAACAATGATGGTGGTAATAATGGAGTTAGTATTCGTGTGTTGCTTAGTATTTTTCTTTTTGCAAAAGTTTAGGATTGTTAGTCGAGAGTGATGATAATGATGATCTCTCCCAGCGGATGAGCTATTAGATGGATGGATTTGGACACGCGATGCGAACGGAACTGCACTACTACATAGTAAGTCTGAATGGTCTGGTAACGTGGCAGTGCAAATGCATTTTTGTCCCATCAACTCTCACGAGAGTTTGTCTACTCAAGTATTAACCAGAGGCAATCAGGATACAAAAGTTTTTATTTCCAATTCAGGCAAGCGAAGATATCAATCGATGATTGATTTTGCTAAGCTGAGTTTAAAATTACAAGCATTTGGAATACCTAGACAATGAGGAAAATTCGTTGCCGGTGGCGTACGAGTCGAGCGGTTTGCTAATCGATTGCTCGAGAGTAATAGTCAATCTCTTTCTTTCACTCTACCTTTAAGATTCTCGATTGTTGCTCACCGTCGATTGGTTTCACTCAAGAGAACTCATTTAAAACTACGAGAGAGTAACCAAAAGACAAGCAACCACAATCGAAACCAACTGAAAACCTCTCTTTCTCTTGGCAAGACCGATCCGAGAAGCGGTCGTTGGACAATCGAGCATTTGATTGGAGTTACCTAACAGACCGAAGGACAGTGGGAATCAGAAAGGCAACTAATGTCCGGAAAGAAAGGGGGAGAGATTCGAACCATCGGATTGGAATCAATTGAATGATTAGACAACCACAACGAACGTATTGCCTTAGATGTAGACAGTCGATAGATCTCATGCCAGCAGAGGTAAGGACTATGTTTTAGTTGAAATCACACAAAAACACACAGATAATCCATGAGATAGATAGACACAATCAATCCGAATTCTTGTCTCTCCATGACTAGTGGAGAAACAATCGTACTACCAACTCAGCAGATTTTTACAGGTAACAAGAAATTTTGACAGCAGAGCTTTTCAGCAGCAACAACAACAACAAAAAATCGCAACAGCACCAGAGCTTGACCTTCAATCAAGATACTACTGCTTCTCCCAACTCTTTATCGAGCTTGATAAAGGTATTCTCACGGATGCCAACTTCGGTGGACTTTGTTGGTAATTGATGTTCGCGAAGATGACGACGGTGGCAACAAGCGTCTCGACGTGTGAATTCAATCGACTGCTCGCTCACCAATTCAGAGAGGCAATTCCATAGAAAGTCGAAGTCAATGTAAGAGATATGTAATTGGATTTTCCATTATTAGGCGGAGTTTACTTAATCTTAGGCTCAATCACTAGCTCAAAGAATGAGTCTTAGATTTAGCTTGGAATTTCACGTTTGCTCACCGATTTTTGCGTTTAAAATGACTATCTAACTCAACCGAACGATTGAGTAAAGCGACGATTATGGCAACGAGCGTGGAAGCTTCAAAACGACGAGACGCAAGTCGTTTGTCGAATCGGTACTATCAATAGTATGGCTGAAAATGGAGGTAGCAACAGCAGATGGAATAGAATAAGAAAACTCAATCAGATGCTATAGATTGTTCACGGGGCATCGGGTCAGTTTCAGGTATTTGGCCAACACCGTCGCATTACAATCGCTGCTTCGTGAGCTTTTAGCTAGATTGGATCGCCAGGTAATTATAATGAACCTGCTCAGGATGTACCTGAAGCACCGGTCAGCCGAGTGGGTAAATTACATCCTCACACAGCACAATTATCGTCTCCCGCTCACTCTCTCGGAGTTGGCGCTTTTACTACAGTAACTTGCCAAATACTCTCACCAATGAGAATGTGCTTGCTTTTGCTTCTGTGTCCGAGACGGGGAGAGTTAATTTGGATGAAGTTAATCTCAGCTGAATGGCTACCATTTGCGCAAAATAGCCAGATCCACGGGCCGCCACTTCGTTTGTGAAGTCTTCGATCAGAACATTCCTCTTCGCCCAGTTTAACTCGTCTCTACTGTGGCAGTCGATATTTTTGGAATCGCTAAGACCTCGGCTTACTCGGTTTAAATAGCATTAGTATCAGCGACAACAATGACTCGCTGAATTTGTGAGGCAAAATTGGAGCAAATGCAAACTAGAGCCGAATTGCGAGAAGCCTAAGCAGATCAACAGGTTGGCGCGTGAAGCCAGCAAGCCAGCTAGGGGATATCCGTGCAGCTAGACTTTACCTGGCCAGTGGAACGTATGATCATCTTCGTCGCTCTTGTGAACTAACTGCAAAAATCCCCCTCTAATCTTGCAGACATTTACAAATCGTGCCAGCTTAATCTTGTGCCATAGATCTGCAATCGTAGTTTGTCGCATCTGAACTTACTCCTCCGCTCTCTATCCTGTTTAGATTTGCGAGCGCAACAACCACCTGCGCGCGATCTAGACAATGAAGCGACGGCGGCAGTTTACAATGTAGTGCGACGAGGCAATCAGTGACTCTTGGGCGCGCAACCAAACTCATGAGACGTCGACCAAGTCCAACTTCTCGACCGGCAAATTCTAGCTTGCAAATGGTGTAAAACAGATTTTTCAATCGGCCTCTTGAAACTTACAAGAGACAGAGAGACTCGAGCGCACAAAATGGGGAAGAAAGTAAGCGAGAAAGTGGTATGGACAAAAAGCAGCCACCAACTCCAACTTTTTCTCGTGGTTTTCGGTCAACTCTTCCTTTGAGTCTTGTCCAACGGCGTCGGTTTGGAAGTTGTTGGCGTCATCACCATCACCATCACCATCACCATCATCGTCGTCATCGTCAGAACGATGAGATTGAAAAAGCTCTTAATGATGGTCAAGCTGTTGGTTGGCTGCAAACGTTGGCAAGCTGGTAAAGTAAGTCGCTTGCTTGCTCACGACAGGTGAACTTGGCGCAGCGAGGCAACAGCTCAACTCGGCTAGCAGACATTCACAGTCAAACGCCGAGTTGTAGTGTGCCTGTCTCACTATGGTTCACCTGACTTTTATTGTCGATTGTTGGCTAGTTGCTCTTGTTGTAAGTGGTGGTTGTTTTGGTGTTAGTGCCACCATCCATTTTACACAGGAGTGGCCTTCGAGTTTTATTCGTTTAGTTAGCTCGCCAGCATATATATTGCGGCTCGTGTTGCAGTTGTCGTGTAGACAGTAACAACAACACAAACCTTAACAACAACGACAACTTGATGGCCCCTTGGGAGTTGTTGGTGTACCGGAAGTTGTTGGCTGCAAAAAGCGAGAGGCACTTGAGAAAAGTAAGATGTGCTCTGTGTGTCGCCTTCTCTGGCTTATCGCGCGTATTTATCAGCCGCAATGACAACAACCACTTGTTGCGAGCGGCTCTTCACACAAACGCACGCAACAAATCAATTGTCCACGTCAAAGTGGTTGTTGTGCATATGCTACAACAAGAACAGGGTTCAGCTAACGGCACTCTAGTTTTTCCAGACGAAACAGGTAAGAAGAAGTTTAGTTTTAGTTTAGCTAAACTTCAAACTCTCTTTCCTTGTCTCTTTCTCTCTAGTTAGAAGCAAGGAGACTGAGTGGACGTAAATTTTAACGACCTTCTCATCGTAGCTGTCACCGTCGTCGTTCCTTGTAAACGTTTGCGGGAATTTTCAATCATGTGTTTTTATGCCCATAACCTCGTGCCTTATATCATTCGTTTCCTAAAAGAAGTGGAAGAAAAAAATCCACTTGTGCGCTGTGTGCTCTGCCAAGCTAGCCAACTTGGCAAGATAGCAAAGGTTACCTGGCAACATTCGACGTCGACAACGATTTTTAACGAGTGTAATTTAACACTCTACCCGAGCCGGATGTGATCCACGTAGAATCGATGTCGGTAATAGGTTGTGAGCGCAAGACTATCGTTGCAACATACCTAGTGCCAAAGTAGAAGCAACAGTCGAGGGTGGTAGTGGTGGTGGTGGTGGTGGTGGTGACATCAAGGTTGCCTTTCTCTGGCTCTCTTTTTTCAATGTGTTGCCACTTCTTTGCGGGTGGTTTTATTCGTGTCTATCGCGCGTATTGGACAATAAAGAGTGAGCGTCTTTTTATCATGATACAAATCTCATCTCGTTGGAAGTGGAGGGTGGTAAAATATTCGTTTCATGATAAACTCACCACCTCAATCTAGTTAAAATTTGATTTGATTTAATAGAACCAGACAAAAACCAACTCGCCTTGTAGCTTCCGGCTCTTGACTGGGCACAGAGCGAGTGGGATGCTCATCTACCGACATAACATTATCTAACTAAACTTGACTGAAAACCACAATGGCGACTAATGGTAGAACTCCGAGCGATACGCGATGTTTCGGAGATACTCTAACCAACGAGAACAAAAACAATTATAAAGACACCATTTTAAACTAGAACCAATCTTGATATGGAAACTTCTCTCAACCCCTCCAAACAAATGTACAATTCTACAAATAAAGTACCGATCAAACAGGATGGCGACTGTAGCACCAATCCGTCGACCATGGCACGCTTGTTGAACTTGAAACTAGAGCAGTAAGTTTACTCATCGCAGTTTCCCCTACGTTGGCCGTATTAATCGGCCTGCCAATCGCCTGGTTAGCGCGTTGGCCTCCACACTAGTATGGCACTTTTCATTTTTCGTGACAGTCTTAGAGCCCTACTCCTCTCGTCCATACGTCTTTGGCATCGGTTAAACTTTGTGTGTCGGTTTATCTGAAGACTGATTAGTGTTCGAGCTGCCATTTGTTTCTCGATTCCACCATTAAAGGTGGACATGGCAGTCTCTTTTTGTCTCTGGAAATCGCTTATCGGGAAGCAACATGACTGATACCCGACTTGCCGCGCCCTCGACGGAATCTAACACGCGAAAAGGCACCGCAAAATGCAACTGTTATCTCGATCGTAAAAACAACTCTGCGTTTTGCCGTGCACCTTCATAATTCAACACGCGCAGACATCTTGCCGCCGCCGCCGCCGAAGCTGCTGCCGCGGCTGCGCCGGCTAACAAGTGAGAGTAATGAGTCATGCAGCGGCGTTTCGAGTGGCTGATGAAAAGCAGTGGCAGATTTTGCAACGCACACAATGCGAATTACGCACAATTTCCCGCCTGCAATTCGCTAGGGGAAAAAGGGGAACGTAAAGTTTGGCCAAATTTGTAAACAAAGTGCAAAATTCAAGGTTCTACAAGCATAGAATTTTTGCACCAACTTCAGTACCCTGTTAGTGATTAATTCGATGCTCAACGCTATGTCTCTGATTTTAATTTAATTATACATATAGATATCCGATGAATGATTCAATCTACACGTTGGCCATCTGCTGATGAAGTGCCAGTCCAGCGAGCATATACATCAACTTGATTTCTGCTTGCCACCCTATTTCATCGCCACTAACAAGATATCAACCATATGTTGATTTAGACTCAGATAAGTACCCGAAACAAAGTCAACAGTGATGCGATATGCTAATTCTATTGTGAGAGCGTATAAATCTAGCTGTCATCATAATAAATGAGAGCAAACTCGAATCAGTTATCGTTACAGATCAAAAATTAAAGTGAAGACGAATCAAGATGAGCTTCTCTTATGAACAGCGCGAGGATAGCTATCCTAATTTAGATACAAAAAATGAAAAATAGATACCTCCGACACTAATACTGACATTGCGCCACCGCAAAGACTGGCAAACTGTGATATTCGAACCAACGATAATGATGTTTTAGATACAAAAAATAGAAAAATAGATACCTCCGACACTAATACTGACATTGCGCCACCACAAAGACTGGCAAACTGTGATATTCGAACCAACGATAATGATGTAGCCATTCGAAGTAGATCAAGAAAAGAAGATGTTGAGATCTCAGGTTCAACTGCAACGAACGAAAACACCTCAACTGATCTAGAGCGATACGATAGTGATAATCATGGTGATATCATAGCATTCAAATTAAGTCCGCGCCGATGGGCAATCTTATTTGGTATTTGCACGTATGGATTTCTTAACGGAATAGTAAGTTTCCTGTTGCTAATTTCCATTGCACCTATGAATCCAAAATATAAGTCGCACAATAATCTACCAATAGAATCTAATCTCAACCCTTTTATGCCCTCTGCTATCCAACATATAAACGAAACATTTGCACGCAACAAAATACAGGCAAACGAAACAAACCCCATCCAGTCCACTATAGTTTCTTTGCTTGAAATCAAGCTGGAACAATACATCTACCTGTCGCAGATATTCCTCTACATAGTGCCCTTGAATGCACTACCCTCGGCTTGGTTCTTGGACAAATATGGACTCAAAGTTGTCGCATATACATCCATCTTTTTGGTGGCCATCCGAAATGTCAGCAGAGCCTTGCTATTTTGGCCAACACTTGCTTATTGGCATGAGCTCAGGTTCACCTATTGGTTCATATCCGGCCTGAGCCAGCTACAAGTGGTTGTGATGTACTATGCCTTGCCGTTGAAGATATCAGAGAATTGGTTTAGCAGCAAGGAGAGATCACTGGCTTGGTCAGCGATGATGATGGCGCCAGTTCTAGGAGGCGCCATTGCAGCCTTAATCATTCCACATTACATTTTAAATTTACAAACTATCAAGCCGTTAGCATATCTAAATATAATTTGCCTCTTCTTGACTGCAGTGGTAATCTTAAGTTGCATAACCAAGTCAAAACCAAAGCACCCACCAAGCGCTAGGCGGGCCAAGGCTCGTCGAGTTGATGGCAAATCAATGGGAAGCAATCTAAAATCATTATTTTCCGAGAAAGACATTATGATTCAGATGATAGTTTTGACTGTCACAGAGTCAATGACAATGACCATTGGAATGGTTATACCTGACATCCTCGCCTCAGCTGGTCTTTCTCAAGTGTTCACGGGAGAATTTTTAGCCTCAAGTCAGATAGCAGGTGTAATATTTTTTCTTGGCGGTTCACTCAAAATTAGTTGCTTCACAGGTGATAAAAATCAATCCCAACAAAATGGAACCCCAACAACCACCAGGACAATGGGAACCAAATCAACACCGAGAAAAAGTGCGAGAACTTGTAAGATTTACTTGGGAATCATCGCAATTTCCTCAATATTATATATAACAATATTAAGCTTGAAACATGTAAGCAAACACCAATGGTGGCTGGCGATAACAGGAACAGTTCTGCAGACATCAATTCGAAGTTGGTCAGCTCCAATATACACAAACATGGTTGCACAGTTGATTGCCGGCTCAATATCGGAGGCATCCTACATGGCAATCGACCAAGTGATGTTTTGTCTCCTTTCCTCGTTCTTCTCGTTTGTCTTCATGCTACTGAGACAAGTCAAGACGCGAGATGGTGACATTCACTACCAAGAGGCTGATTACTCCTACTCTTTGCTCTTCTCCGCTGTAGTCATAGTAACTGCAACGATCATTTACATTAGCTGCTTTAGAGCCAAAAGCAAGACGCTCGACGAGGATGAATTCGAGCTGGACGAGAATGAGGAGCATGGTAGCAACAGTGCCCCTGTGATCAGAGTTACATAATAAACTCTAGGCTGCGGAATCATCTCGCAGTCTAAAACTGAAGTTGCTCAGATCACAAGCGAAACAAATCGATCTCCTATCTCGCCTTGTTGTTGTGCACTAATCAGACTGGTTAGCGGTTGGTTACCCAAGTCTCACGAAGAAGAGATTGCTGGTGGGAGCAAAGCAAGGCAAACTGTCTCGTGACTTGGGAGAGGTTGCAGTGGAGCTACGAGCAGAAAGCTTCACCGATATCAGAGCGGTGGTCACCCTTGACGTGTACCAAGAATGAGATTGGATAATGATGATAATAAAAATAGCAATACTAATAATGGAACCGACACCGAAGGATAACAGCGTCGTCGCTCGCATGCAGCGACCTGTAGACTTCAATCATGCAAAGCTAACCCAGCCTTCAAGCAGCTAAAAGCGTGAGAATAAAATTTTGCTATCAATTTGTTTACAGGTGTCCGCTGTCTGTGTGGTTCATCGGAGAGGGTTAGAATGGAATTTCCGGTTTTTAACTAGAGGAATTTGTTCGGCGGAAGGCGCCGAAACAAAATCCGGGAACCCAAAGAGGTCAGCTACTTGTTGCCGAAATTATGCAAGAATAAGCTTCACTGGCGCCTAGCAGCAGTAGAGAAAGAAAACATCTCAAGTGCAGCGATGTCGCTAGCGCAGAGGGAAGGAACACAAAAGGGTGAGCATTCTCGCGATATCATCTAATTAAAACCCAAAAGAATAAACATCGACCAGCTTCACCAACATGAATCAATAAACAGTACAGTATCTAACAGAAAGCGCAAGTTCGGATACTGCAAACAGCGAGTGAGACGTGGAGGGCGACCGATCACTACGGTAGAGTTGCACTGTTTTGCTGCGAGTTTAATCTGTGTAACCAATGTCTGCAAGCAGTCCTGCAATGTGTGTTGCACGCAGAGTACAAGACTGAGGTCGAGTTTCTCAAAGGGGCGCACCTGTTGATTCCTCTCTCGTCGGCTCGGCGCTCCGCTCTTCTCCTTGATCACAGTCATCATTGTTACGTAACCAAATAGGATGCTAGATGCTTAAGATGTGAGAATCTCTCACTATGCAACTAGCTCATTTCTCCTGTACAGCTAATGGCAAGCCAGCAAGCAGGGGAAGAAAACTTAAATTAAAATTGCGCATGATGCAAATTAGTCATCGCCAGTCACCTAGATAATTTTCATTTAATATGCAGTTAGTGTAGCTTTATGCGCATGTACATCAGATTTCGTGTTGCTCGACACTGGCCCTCGAGATAATCATTCTTGAGCAATCTCAAGTTCCGGTGGAGAGGATCAAGACAAATCTGTGACTTACACGTAAGATCACTCGAATTCGTGTGGTTTTTCTTTCAACTAAAAGAGAGAATATAATGTTAATTGGAAATTAGTTTGCTTGATTGGCGCGTGAAAGAGGCGCTTTCGCCTCTTTATATCCACCAAGCAAACGGATTCAAGAGACAACAGCCATTTAGAAAAAGGCTGTTCTTATGGAAAAATCTCCATTGAGTTGTCTCATCATTTTCAGATTAGACTGACCGACACAAAACATAACGGAACACAACACAACACAACACAACAATGCAACATAACTGACCGCAACTTCCGGCGTACCACTTGCAAAACCACTTATGTCGAATGGGCGGACCACTTGAGGTCGTCGAATCGGCAAGTCTTATTTGAAACTCCCTGAATAGTGTTTGGCTCTGAAGATTGTAGTGGTGGCGGTGGAAGCCACTTGTTACTGCTAAACCAAAAATACAACCGACATGGCAGACGATACTTATCTTGATATGGAAACTTCTCTCAACCCCTCCAATCAAATGAACAATTCCACAAACAAAATACCATTCAAACAGACTGTAGCACCGATCTGTCGACCATGGAAGGCTTGTTGGACTTGAAACTAGAGCAGTAAGTTTACTCATCACAAAGTTTCCCCTACGTTGGTCGTATTAATCGGCCTGCCAATCGCCTGGTTAGCGCGTTGGCCTCCACACTAGTATGGCACTTTTCATTTTTCGTGACAGTCTCAGAGTCCTGCTCCTCTCGTCCATACGTCTTTGGCGTCAGTAAAGATTTGTGTGTCGATTTACCTTGGGACTGATTGGTGTTCGAGCTTCCATTTGTTTCTCCGTTCCACCATAAAAGGTATCCGAGAATTGGTTTTCGCGCGAATACCAATCCCCAGTCTGAGCTCTAGTGTTCTCGAGCTTGAACACTGGATCCGCGGATGTCACTCTACACTGTACTAAGATCGTTAAGTCATCGCAGTAGAGAGCGGACAACCATTGGCTTATATAAATTTGGGCGCCTCAGTGATTTAAGGTTATTCCATCCTATTCTACGTTTTGCCAAACGTAAGCTCTAATATATATTTATAACTAAGAATCGTGTACGAGGCAACACGTCGAGCTGATTACTCAAGCTGCTATTTGCAGAGACTGGAGTTGTATTCGTAGTAACCATCTACTTAAGCCTATTTAATCCGAAGAGAGCAATTTAATTCGAGAGAGCTAGAGAGCTAAACCACAGCCGACGAGACAACATGACCATCGATTCCAACTATACAGGTGGATGGTAGCTGTTAACAGCGAGCTGTGAGTATAAGTGAGTAAGTCTTTGTCGAACTCACGGACTCACATATCTGTCTAGAACTCCTTTGAGCTTACACATCCACGGTCGCTTGATTCAACTCTTTGACAATTAGTAAATGATAAAGTGCCAGTCTAGTTGTCACAAATGAAAGCAAACTCGAATCAGTTATCGTTACAGATCAAAAATTAAAGTGAAGACGAATCTAGATGAGCTCCTCTTATGAACAGCGCGAGGATAGCTATCCTAATTTAGATACGAAAAATTGATACCTCCGACACTAATACTGACATTGCGCCACCACAAAGACTGGCAAACTGTGATATTCGAACCAACGATAATGATGTAGCCATTCGAAGTAGATCAAGAAAAGAAGATGTTGAGATCTCAGGTTCAACTGCAACGAACGAAAACACCTCAACTGATCTGGGGCGAGACGATAGTGATAATCATGGTGATATTATAGCATTCAAATTAAGTCCGCGCCGATGGGCAATCTTATTTGGTATTTGCACGTGTGGATTTCTTAACGGAATAGTAAGTTTCCTGTTGTTCGATTCCAGCTCTAATTTCCATTGCATCTGTGAATTCAAAATATGAGTCGCACAATAATCTACCAATAGAATCTAATCTCAACCCTTTTATGCCCTCTGCTATCCAACATATAAACGAAACATTTGCACGCAACAAAATACAGGCAAACGAAACAAACCCCATCCAGTCCACTATAGTTTCTTTGCTTGAAATCAAATTAGAACACTTCATCTACCTGTCGCAGATATTCCTCTACATAGTGCCCTTGAATGCACTACCCTCGGCTTGGTTCTTGGACAAATATGGACTCAAAGTTGTCGCATATGCATCCATCTTTTTGGTGGCCATCCGAAATGTCAGCAGAGCCTTGCTATTTTGGCCAACACTTGCTTATTGGCATGAGCTCAGGTTCACCTATTGGTTCATATCCGGCCTGAGCCAGCTACAAGTGGTTGTGATGTACTATGCCTTGCCGTTGAAGATATCAGAGAATTGGTTTAGCAGTAAGGAGAGATCACTGGCTTGGTCAGCGATGATGATGGCGCCAGTTCTGGGAAGTGCGATTGCAGCCTTAATCATTCCACATTACATTTTAAATTTACAAACTATTAAGCCGTTAGCATATCTAAATATAATTTGCCTCTTCTTGACTGTATTGGTAATCTTAAGTTGCATAACCAAGTCAAAACCAAAACACCCACCAAGCGCTAGGCGGGCCAAGGCTCGTCAAGTTGATGGCAAATCAATGGGAAGCAATCTTAAGTCATTGTTTTCGGAGAGGAACATTATGATTCAGATGATAGTATTGGCTACCATGGGGGCAATTACAATGACCATTGGAATGGTTATACCTGACATCCTCGCCTCAGCTGGTCTTTCTCAAGTGTTTACGGGAGAATTTTTAGCCTCAAGTCAGATAGCGGGTGCAATATTTTCTCTTGCTGGTTCTTTTAAAATTAGTTGCTTCAAGGGTGATAAAAATCAATCCCAACAAAATGGAACCCCAACAACCACCAGGACAATGGGAACCAAATCAACACCGAGAAAAAGTGCTAGAACTTGTAAGATTTACTTGGGAATCATCGCAATTTCCTCAATATTATATATAACAATATTAAGCTTGAAACATGTAAGCAAACACCAATGGTGGCTGGCGATAACAGGAACAGTTCTGCAGACATCAATTCGAAGTTGGTCAGCTCCAATATACACAAACATGGTTGCACAGTTGATTGCCGGCTCAATATCGGAGGCATCCTACATGGCAATCGACCAAGTGATGTTTTGTCTCCTTTCCTCGGTCTTCTCGTTTGTCTTCATGCAACTGAGACAAGTCAAGACGCGAGATGGTGACATTCACTACCAAGAGGCTGATTACTCCTACTCTTTGCTCTTCTCCGCTGTAGTCATAGTAACTGCAACGATCATTTACATTAGCTGCTTTAGAGCCAAAAGCAAGACGCTCGACGAGGATGAATTTGAGCTGGACGAGAATGAGGAGCATAGTAGCAACAGCGCCCCGGTAATCAGAGTTACATAATAAACTCTAGGCTGCGGAATCATCTCGCAGTCTAAAACTGAAGTTGCTCAGATCACAAGCGAAACAAATCGATCTCCTATCTCGCCTTGTTGTTGTGCACTAATCAGACTGGTTAGCGGTTGGTTACCCAAGTCTCACGAAGAAGAGATTTCTGGTGGGAGCAAACTATCTTGTCACGTACTTGGGCGGCGACTTAGACCTAGCGGGCGACTGATCATTACTGTAGAGTTGCACTGTTTTGCTACGAGATTAATCTACCCATGTCTGCAAGCAACTCTACAGAGTGTATGTTGCAGGCACAGAGTATAGGACTGAGGATGAGTTTCTCAAAGGGGCGCACCTGTTGATCCCTCTCTCGTCGGCTCGGCGCTCCGCTTTTCTCATTGATCATGGTCATCATTGTTACGTAACCAAATAGGATGCTAGATGCTTAAGATGTGAGAATCTCTCACTATGCAACTAGCTCATTTCTCCTGTACAGCTAATGGCAAGCAAGCAAGCAGGGGAAGAAAACTTAAATTAAAATTGCGCATGATGCAAATTAGTCATCGCCAGTCACCTAGATAATTTTCATTTAATATGCAGTTAGTGTAGCTTTATGCGCATGTACATCAGATTTCGTGTTGCTCGACACTGGCCCTCGAGATAATCATTCTTGAGCAATCTCAAGTTCCGGTGGAGAGGATCAAGACAAATCTGTGACTTACACGTAAGATCACTCGAATTCGTGTGGTTTTTCTTTCAACTAAAAGAGAGAATATAATGTTAATTGGAAATTAGTTTGCTTGATTGGCGCGTGAAAGAGGCGCTTTCGCCTCTTTATATCCACCAAGCAAACGGATTCAAGAGACAACAGCCATTTAGAAAAAGGCTGTTCTTATGGAAAAATCTCCATTGAGTTGTCTCATCATTTTCAGATTAGACTGACCGACACAAAACATAACGGAACACAACACAACACAACACAACAATGCAACATAACTGACCGCAACTTCCGGCGTGCCACTTGCAAAACCACTCATGTCGAATGGGCGGACCACTTGAGGTCGTCTAATCGGCAAGTCTTATTTGAAACTCCCTGAATAGTGTTTGGCTCTGAAGATTGTAGTGGTGGCGGTGGAAGCCACTTGTTACTACACAACCAACAACAACCGTAGCCGCTGCCACCGTCTTCGTCGTAGGGGTTCTCGCAATGCGATCGTCATGGAATCAGCAGCAGTCAAACTTTTATTTAAAACTCCTTTCCTCACTAGATCTTGGCAGCTTGGCAACCGCCGAATGTGAGTAAATTGGTTGCCTGGACTAACATAATACCGAATGCCGTGTTAATCTGCGAGCGCTTGACTATCTTTCGTTCCAGAGTCTCTTTTCAGCTCTCTCGTTAACTTGCCGGCCACTCCTTTGTACAGGACAATGGCCACCAGCTTTGAACAAGAACAGAAACGAAAAGAGAGAGAAATAGAAACACAGATAGATATTAACGGTGTAGCCCGCAAGCGGCGGGCGAACCGAGTAACCTGTTGGCCGGCCGCTAGCGCCGTTGCCACTTTTGCCTGCAGGCTACAACAACAATAGCAATGATAAGCCACGACCACCACCAACGAAAACGACGAAGACGAAGACACCCGCTCTCCCGCCCAGACCTCAAATAAGTGGACTGAAACTTTAAATAAACTGTCTGGCGGTTGGGAGTATAGATGTTTTCGTTGCTTTTACTCCACTAATAAGGCAAGCAAACAAACAAACAGACCTTCTAACCAACAGACTGGCTAACTAACCGGCGAAAGCGAAGACTGTGACCACGATAACGGCGAATGAACATCAGTATCAGGATCAGAATCAGAGGCAAGCTCTTGCCTGTTGTACCTTTGGCTACTCGCTTGCCATGGTTAACTGGAACTTGACTACGACGATCGACGACGAGCGGATTTTACGGTGAGCTAGCTGGCCAGCTAATAACAAGTTACATAATAGGCAAGCATTAGTTTCTGGTTGGTGTCTTTTTGGTTAGTAGCGGCAGGCGCACAAGTGCTCATGTGTTGTTTGTTTGATAGACTAGACGACCAACCAACAGACAGACGGACGGACAGACAGAGAAACAAACGGACCTAAGAATACAACCACATGAACCCGCCAGCCACTTGGGCGCCAAATGAGCGAGGAATCAGGCTAACGCCAGGACAAGAAAGAGAGGGCAACAGGTGAGCCTTCATTGGGTTTAAACAAAGGAGAAAGTTGGCCGGCGAGAGTTTCTTGAGAAATCACAGGTTGCTAATCGAACGAGCAAGTTGGTGGCCGGCAGGCAAACCGACTGGCTGACTTTTTGAATGGAGGCAAGTGTTTGCTCGCTAAGTAAGTAGTCTAAATCTCGAGCGGCTTGCTTGGTTGGCGGCTCATTGTATTGGCGCTCGTACTAGCCTCTTGTTAGTTGGTCTTTTTGTTGCCGCTCCTATTACTTAGTTTTGCTTTGCTCCAACTTGCTTCCCTTAGCCAAACTCGACGAGTATGATACAAGAAGCAACACGAGATCAGGCCAGCGGTCAGCTGATCTCGTGTTACCCCCGTGAAGGTAGAATTAAAATTATTACATGCAAACATGAAGCGAGCGAGAGAGAGAAAAGCGCAACGAAAGACAATCGTAGTCTCCATTTCCTTCTTTTTCTCTATGATAGCAACTTCTCTCTCAATTTTCACGGGTTTCATATGTAATTCTAGGTGAGCGATGATTTTGAATTTATGAAATGGTTGATTCCAGTAATGATGTAGGTGTAGCGATGTTGTTTTCTCAGAATTAATGGGACAAAATAAATGAATGAATTGCACTGTATCGTATTCTCGGTGGCTCGTCTTTTGTCTCGCCCCTCTTGTCTTGTGGTTGAGACTTCAATCTGCTACCCTGCTAGCGCCAATTTGTTCCGGTCAAGTCGGTTGCTGCTCGCCTTCCTGGCCACCAGCGGGCGACCACTTGTTGATTCCATTGAGAGGTTTTAGGGGCACGCTGGCGAGACAAATCAACTGCGTCGAAGAAATTTAATGCGAGCTTGATATGAACCGGAGACGGGAAAAGGCTAACGATGGCGGCGGGAGCTACTGTCGTCAACAGGAGGGCGTTAAAGCTCTCCTTTTCTCCCCCTCCCCTTGATGGGTGACCATAACCGACACGACGCTAATATCATAACAATGCATAGGCAAGGAGCAGTTACTCACCGCCCGACCACCAAATGGATTGGATAGATGGATGGAGTGCCAGCTCACAACTGGACTGCTCACTTGTCGCTCATTAGAGAGTCGCTAAAAGGTCTCACGTGTGAACTCAATGACCGACTTTTCACATATCCAAACCTATCGGTTGGTGTTCGTGTTCAAGCTCATCACTCAGTTTCCGCTTGCACTAGAACCGCCAGCTACTGTGCCAACAAGCGGTCAGTCGAGACCAAGTTCATCCATTATGCAAATTGGTTCACGCGAGCCGGAGCCGGTTGCCACCAACTGCAAGGATCATCAGCTAGCTTATCAGCTTTAAGGTCTACGTCTGAAGCACGAATAATTTTATTTTTCTTTGTTTTTGCTCTCCACATTCAAAGCGAAGGGAAAGTCTGGATAGACTGTTAACGTTTGACACACCGTTGATGCGTCTAACGTTGATTGACTATCAAGACGCACATCGTGAAGAGCTAGCTAGCCAGCCGAATGGTGGTCTCGTGCAAAGAGACAACCAACTTGTCAGCCAGTTGGTGCAGGTATCTGAAACCATCCACCTAAGATGGTTTAAGTCCGATTAGTCGGCACGTCATTTGATTGAAGCTGGTTTTGGTATCAATAGAGATAGCAATGGCAGTGAAACTAGCAACACACAACAGGTGGTTGCCGCCGAGGCCGGATAGAAACTCGCCCCTAATCACCAAGGCGCCGAGCGGGCATCGCTGGTGGCCAACCCAGTCGAGTCTCCTCTGCTTGTCTTGTCCGATTTTACTGCCAGAGGAACCGAGACTAAGCACCGAGAGAAAGCTCACTAATAGATTCAGATTCCTATGCCAATTTCTCGTTATATACATATTCTGCTGCCTTTCAAATATCCATTGAATTCATGAATGCTTTCCCTTCAATGGATTCAAATGAACAGCAGTTGAAAATTACAAGAAACTTGATGGAAAGTCAGCTGAGAAATGAGCAACAGGTGAAAGCCATTCAGGCGGCTCGCATTGGACACAAGACTTACCAAAAATCTCATGAGGGCCAATAACCTTAAGAATTTGCATATCACCTGACGCAGTCGCCGTTGCCGCTGCCACTGCTTCAATAACTCTTCATCTCATCAACCGAACAACCAACCAACCAAGCTTTCTCTCCTCGAATCGTTGGCGGTAGCGACTACGATGACTGTGGTCAGATCAATGGAGTTGAGTTTTGTTGTGGTGCTCGTCAAAATTGATTTCAATTGAATTTTTCCCCACACAAGTTAGATGTCGGGAGAGCTGCCAGGAGAAGGAGTAGTGTGGATTGAAATGAAGGGAAAACTTTTCCTTGCCTGACTTACTGACGGAGGTTCAATCAAAATCTTTGAAGCTGAATGGATTTTTATCAGCGATCCTGTGGCACCAGTTTTGTGTGAAGTTACCTGGTTGGTTTGGCAACGAAAGGAACTCGCCGCGGCTTTAGTGATTTTGCGGTGATTTTCAGGACGACAGAGTTGCGCAAGAACAACCTCACACAAAAGTTGGAGAGTGAGCGAGATTTCTAATGATTTGCATCGGGAAATTTGCTAGCAGCCGCGAGAGATGGCAAAAATAGATGAGTTGCATTTGCAAAGGCGAGACAATGTGAGTTCCGTGGTCTCGGAGAATGAAACTAATGAAACTCGACGACGAGGTAGTCACCTGTTGCAAAAATTTGGGCACGAATTCTTGTGTTAGCACACACTCTGTCGCTCTCCCTCTCTAGAAATTAGACTCTGCTCGCTCTTAGCTCCGGTGCTTCGGTTTGTTTGGAGCAGAAAACTAGCTGTTGTGGCTGCTGCTGCTGCTCCCGCTACTTTGTCGAGTTTGCGGCTCTCGTCGTCGGGTATGTCGGTACAACAACAACAGGTTGTCTTTGCAACGAACACAGCCAAGGGAACCGCCCGCCGACGAGTTGTTATGCTATTCGGCTAGCGAGCTTAGGATACAAGAGTGACAGCAACAGGTGTGCCATGTTGTGTTATGTCGAGCTCCGTGAGCTTGTGTGTTGACAACGAAACTGTCTCGGTGACTCGGTTTTAGATAAACGGACGAACGAAATGGAGCCAACCACAGGTGGTTGCCGGTGTAATAGTTTTGTAGTACCGTTATGATGTTGATCGTAATGATGATGCCAATTTCACGGCAAGTCCATTATTTGTTGTCCAGTTAGTTGGTGGTTGTTCTTGCAACTTTTCGCCAACTGCCATCGTTGCGGTTGGTCGAGTTTAGTGACGAGTGACTAGAGTTTAGTTGATCAAATGAGCAACAAACTGGACTGACGCGTGGGCACGACTGTTGCAACTTGCAAGTGTCCAGAGCGTCAACAACAACAACAGAGACAACTCCAACTACTACTACAATGATGATGATGATGATGATGATAATGATGTCGCAGGTAACTGTCGTTCATCTGTTCTACCATTTACCTGTCCAACTGTTCTGTTTGTCTTGTTTCCGTTTGGTTACATAACAAGAGTTTGGCCTGCAAACAGCTCTGCTCTCAATTTTGATCTACCCACCTGCTCATTGTTAGGCGAAGAGAAGAGGGACCATGCTTAAAAGCACATCCCCAACCAGTGATGAGTCAAACACACAATTCAAGTCTGCAGCTGGCATTCTTCCCTTGTTTTCAATTTACTTTCATCATCGACGCATCAACAACAAACGTTGCCTCAGCATCGTCGCATTGTCCAACTATCTGTTTGTCTGTCCAGATAGCTTTTGCTTTCACTTGTCGTCTCCCTTGCTGCTTTCTCGCCCTCCCTCTCTTTGTATTTCAGCGAGAAAACAAAACAAATAATCAGAGAACACCAAAGAAACTAGCCAACTCTTACTCTGTCAATTTGGTCTATCTCGTCAGCTTGACCATTGCTGTGAGAGATTTTGATTTCTGATTCCAGCGCTCGATGGCGGAAAAGTCTTTTCAATAGTCGGGCAGAGAAATGTTGTCCGATTTCACAACAGCAAGAGTAACTGTTTGCTGCAACCTGTTGCTTTAGTCCTAAAAGACGCCGCCCGTTGTTAGTAGTTTGACGACGACGACGACGACGACGACGACGAAAACGGCGTCATCGTCGTTAGAGTCCACCTGTTGCTCGGCTTTGCTCAACCCAGCTGTTGTGTTGGAATCTCGACAGCCGATAGTATGAACAATTTGCCATCGGAAATCGATAAAAGCACCGATAGGCTAAAAAACTTAGACAAACTAAGCCGACACAAACACCGAACCAGTCGCTAGGAGACGGGCCAATTGGATTGTCATCGTAGGGCAACCATTTAATGACAAAAGTCCCGCTAGACTTGGGCCAACTTTGACTCGTTAGTTCAAACTCAACTGTGAGTTTGAACTAACGAGTCAAAGTTTAACCAAAGCCTAAGCGGAAAGCCATTGATTGTAAGCAAATCTTTTTCCCGTTTGCAGGTTGCAGGTTGCAAATTCTAACGGTTTCCATGAGAACTTAACAAATAAGTCGGAGAGACCGGGCGGTTGGCATTTGTAATCACCATTTCCATTACCGCCATTCATCGCAACGGCAAATGAGGGGAGACGAAAAATTAGCGGCGCATTGCAGTCATTTTTGTTTGTTGGGACGAACAAAGGGATTGCCACAGGAACAGGTGAGTTATTTGCATTTACCCGGGGCAAAGAGCAGCAACCACCGCTTCTGATGATGATAATTGTTGGCCTGCCATTTTCCGTGTTTAATTCCTGCATCAAGTCGCCCGTTTAAAGTCATTCCTTCTCTCCTCATTTTCAACCGCCGCTTTTGGTGCTCATGCTTCGGATTGCAAGAGTTAGATTTGGCGGTTATGTAGTGGTTGCTGTTGTTGTTGTCTCATTTTTAGTGTTACCAGTTGATGGTTGCTCATGCCGACGAACGATAGACAACAAGTGGTTGTAAGTGGTTGTTGCTACTCCCAACACCACTACTGTGGCTCAGTGCATGAGGCAGCAACGGCGGCGCAAACACAATGGAATCTCGATCAAGGTCAAGTGTGATGCAGTCACTTTTGGCCAAAGTCGCGGCTTGTACTCTAGCTAGTCGTAAACTTTTGACTAGGAACTCGCAAGTGAGAATAATAGCAATTCAGAATGGCCACTGCTATTCCTTTTGCCCCAGTGTCAGCTGTAATAATTTCAACAGGTTGAGTGAAAGAAAAAATGAGTTTTAGCGGGTGGAGGCGGCAGCCACTTGTTGGCTCGACTTTATCTCGCTCCATCCCTCTTCTCTGCCCAATGGCGCCCATCAAGCCAGCCAGCCAGCCAGGTAGGTAGGTAGGTAGATAGACAGGTAAGGCCAAGAGAGCAACAGTGCGTCCATCTCATGAAGAAAGGTGGAGGAGCATATTTAATAATAACAGAAATGACGCCTCCCGTTGCCTGAGTTGTTGCAATAAAGACTCCAACCTATCGATCCTCGACCACTTGTTGCTGCTGCTGTAACTCATGGAAAGGATTGATGGATTAATGGAGGAGGGTAGGAAAATTTTGCAGGAGCAGCAGCATCGGCAAAATTTCTAAATAAGAAAGAGAAGAAGCGAAACTCTTTTCCAAAAACTTTGAAGGCTTGCACTTCAATAAACCAAGTCTCCCGAATTGCCATGTGTGTCGTGGACTTTGCGTGGACTGGATAACAATCCAGCCAGTCAGTTAGTGGACTCACCTGAAGCCATCATTTCAATCCCTCTCTACCGAATCGAAGTCACTAGACAAAATTTGAAAACGTCGTGATTGCACACTAGCGTCCATCCATTCGATGTACGCAATGCGACGCCGACCAAGACCATGCCGAGACTACATCGTGATCATTCAGTCCCTTCGAGCGCCAACTCTTCCGCATCAAGTGGCAACCTCGAAAAGATCAGCTACCATAGCAGATCGCTCGCTCGCCAGGTAAAGGTTTTCTTCGACTAGATGGCGAGCTGCCATTGTGTGGTCATCGAGTCGCCTCTTGCTGTTGTTGTTGTTATTATTATTACTTTGGCTGCAACTGCAACAACTACAACTACAAATACAACAACAGCAGGCCGATCCTCAAGTGGCCGAGTGTAGCTCTGAGGAATTTTTGGAGAAATTGACTCGCTTACAGCCGAAGTCAAGCAGAGAAGTTAGCTAGCTAGACATAAGTAAAAGAAAGAAAAGCCAATGGGACAACTAGAACTTGAAAATTGTTCGCGTCTCGTTCGCATGATATGATTTGGCCTTCGCTGTAGCCACTTTAATTCGCTCCTTGGCCAGCCAGCCAGCCAGAGTGACCACTTGTTGCATCTGGGCCAAGCCAGCAGACAGAGAAGAACTCTCGCTCGCTCATTGCGCTTTATCTTGCCATTCGCTGGAGGCATCCACACGATGCATCAGCGACTACCTTTTTTCGGCCGGCTGCCTTTGGTCTAACGCCAATTGAGCAACTACCTATCCGTCGGGGAGCCTAAGGAGCAAGAAAAAACAACAACACAACTCTTCAGTTGTCCTCGGAGCAGTTGGAACGGCGATACGATTTTCCCTTTTTTGATCTCGTCGTTGGTGTCGCCGCAAGTTGCGACATTTGTGCGCCGAGATAGGACGTCGTCGTGGTCGACGAGAGAGAGAGAGATGGAAAAAACTTTTCTTTATCTCTATCTCTTTTCCTCCGATGGCTTCGATCTTGACAGCGACAACCAAGAGGCAACGAAACGCTCAGTTGCGCAAATGTGAGAGAGTTTTTGGCCGCTTCTTTCCAATACTAACCACTTGTTGCTGTTGCTACTACCCCTCTTGTTTGGCTGCCAGACTAAACCAACGGACAAAAACTACAATGGCAAATGCTGAACTTGAAAGCTACTCTCTTTGCCGTTCGAGATGTTGGCTAAAATTGTCAATGGTAACCCTTTTTCCTCCCATTCTTCTTAGAGGAGTAAGCTTACTGATATTGCGAACGAGAGGAATTCCAATGAGAGACGCCAAGTCGCTCGCCTGCCTCGAGTGACGATCATCGCAAACTTCAGCCATTTACAATGACACCGACTCCTACCCTAATCCTCATGGAGTCCTGTGCTTCAAATGAGCCACTTGTTGACTGACTGACTCTCTCAATGAATGACTGGTGCCAGCTCACCAAAGAAGAAGCTGGATACTTGTTGTCGTTTCCATTCACCTCTCGCTAGTCAACAAGTGGCCGCTCACATCGACTTGGTCGCTGACACTGTCATCATAGTCTCGGTCAAGCTCAAACTCGAGCTCTAAATTTTAAAAACTTCAACTAAAACGACCAATCCACTTGAAGACTGGAGGCTCAAGCCTCTCAATGCTTGTGAGTGATATCCAGTTACACGTAAGAAGCGGAAACTAGACTAGGAAGAGAATTTGCTACCTGCCTGAGCGGTTCGGCTTACCTGGAATGGTTTGCGAGAGCAGAGGAACAGAGAGAGAGGCGATAGCATGAGAATTCAAGTGGCGCAACAATTACCCGTCGAACTTGACTGTCGTCAACATCATCGTCCCGTTCGTTTTGCCGGCCTCCACGACGTCGAAACGGAAATTGGATCTCGTTGTTGCTGTAGTCGTCGCCATCTGAGTCGTCGTTGTTGTTGTTGTTGTTGTTGTTATACGGCTGCTTTCCTGCTCTGCGATCCTTCAAAACTCAAAAAAGCTCGGGGTTGACGACGTAACTCAAACAATTAGTTGCTGTGACGAGAGACGAGCTAACTGCAAGGTCGAGTTGTGCCAAACCGAGGCTAGGACTACCTGTTGCCAGGTGAGAAAGGGGAGGAGAAAGAATAAACGGATGGATTCTCACAGAGATCCTGAAAGGGGAACGGAGGAAACTAAAGTGACGAATCTGAAGCTTAATCTTCAACTTGAACCTCACTACATCCAAACTGATAGCAATGGATGTAATTCTCGATTCTCAAAGTTTCAACCAAACAAGTCAAGTCGGAAACTAATCGGATTATTACTTACCAAAATTGGCGCATGATCTAGCAGTTGGCCGAACAGTAGAAGTGCTTGCGTTAGCTTGAGATCTTGTTTCAATTCTTGATAGTTGATTCGGTTTCTGTTTGCTTGCTGATGCACAAGCAACCTGTTGAATTGGTGGTTGTGGTTGTAGCGGCCGCGACGAGTTTCCTCGATATGCGGTACTGCTGTTTGCTGTTCGTGTTGCAATTTTGATTTTGATTGTGACTGTAATTGCTTTTGCTGTTGCTGATATCTTGTCAATGGCGAGGGAAACGACGACGAGATGAGAGATTTGGTCGAGTTCGAGCCGGCAGTTGAGGTGTGATCTTCCTTCTCTTTGCCACCTGTTGCTGCCGATGCTCTTTGATGCTGTTGAATTTGGCACTCGGGACACTTGTTGTTGTGGTTTTGGTTGTTGTGATCGGAGTTGGCGCTGGCGGTTGTTGGCTGGCTTGCCGAATAGGAATGCTCATCGCGTTCGTCAAGCGAGCAGTCAACCACTAAATGCTCGCCAATGGCTCCCAGTTGATGTGAGGCGTTTGCATGATTAGTACTGGAAGCACCAGCACCAGCAGACGCCGCCGAAGCATCCGGACAAGAGTGGCCGCCGGAAGTCGAGGAGCGTCTTCGCGAGTGGCGATTGTAGTTGAGCTTGTCGATTGCATTGAAGGTGGAGTCGAGGCCAATGTTCGATAGGGAGGCTGCCGTTGCGGCTCTGCTGTTAGATAACGGAAGCCAAGCCAACTTGGTTGCATAATGTGGCCTACTTGAGCTCCCGGTCACATTACCGCACTGCGAGGAGGAACGGCGACACTGTTGTTGGATGAGATTATTTGGCGTGATTAAACTCGCTACAGATTGAGCATCCGTCAGACGATTGGCTCTTGTGACACTGTTAATTTGATTCTGCTGTATCTTTGCCGTCATCTTATCACCGTTCGTTCCAATTGGACACAATAACGAGGACATCGATGATGAGTTACGCAACAAGTTGCCAGTGGCAATTTGTTGTTCGCGGCGCCGACTTGGATTGTTTTTCGCCTTCGCTCCTCCGCCACCCTGACTGCTGTTGGCGCTGCAACGGAACTGCTGGTTACGATTGTAGACGCCACTATTTCTATGAGCATTTATATTTATATTACCACTACCACTAGTACCATTAGCAGTTGCTCCAGCACCATTCAAGTTCATCATTAAATCCAGCGATGATTGATGGTGGCGGAGATTTTGGCGCAACAAGTCGCTGTAGCGCTTCCTATTGCTGTCGCCCACCTTCTTGCCTAACACAAGACTCGGCCACTCGCTTCCACCTGTTGCCGTCGCTCCGGGAGCGCTCCCATTGGCGCCAGCACAGAATGCATCCGAGTCGGTGGTTGTTGTTGCGCATAATAACTGTGCCTTCGTCGTCGAGTGTCTTGGTGATTTGAGGTTCATCATATCGAACATGCAACAGTCGGCACCATTTTCAAAATGTTCCTCCCCAAACGCAAACTCAGTTGTGTCATAACGACCCTCTCCTGTGGAGTTTAACATTGAAACGGGCGCTGAGTTTGCGGCGAATGCAAGCAACCTGTTGCGCCCGAGCCGCTGAATAGCTATGGACATGAGCAAGATTAGCACCATCAAACTTGAATAGAGAATTAAAGCACCAACTCTAGCCAAAGGCGCGTAGTTATCCGATGCTAATGTGCAGGTAAAGTGACTAGTTTGCAGTTTAGTATTTAGTAGGAGGTGTAGAAAGTTAGATAGTTCATATTGATCAATCAGATGGCGCAAATGGGATTGCTGACGACTGGACCAGCTACTGGTGACTGCTTGATAACTCGGCCTACTATTTCCATTCGCCGTATCAGCTTCGGCGGCACCAGTCAGTGGCGAGCTAGTTGTAGTTGTGGCTGGTGCATCACTTCCGCTTGTATATTTAGTTGTGGCTTCGGTTGTGCTGATAGCTTCACCGGCGCGATCGAATATCGAAATACTCCAATCGCCACTGTTGGCGGCCACTATTCTAGTGCCGGCAGTCGTTTTGTTGCTACTCTTTGGCGAACCCTCCGTTAGATGCGCAGCGTCGAAGGGCTGCACTAGTAGCGAGTTGCTAACGGCACCACTGCCACCACCGACGCCAGTGCCGTTACCTGAGGGCAATAGCCGCAGGTAAAGTAGGGCCAGCGCTCCAATTGAACTCAGTAAAATCAATAGAATCAATCGCAGGGCAATTGGCTCGCGTGAACCAAGAGCTACTTGTCGATTCAACTGGCCCAATTGACCCACTTGTTGCTCGCGGTCAGTGATTGAGTTAATCTTGTTATCGATTTGATTATGCTTCCGATGATGATGATGATGATGTTGTTGCTGCTGCTGCTGCTGATTATGTTCATGTTGATTACTCGACGCAAAGCCAGCCTCTGAGACTAGCTGTTGCCTGAATTGCCGCTGCTGACGCTGTTGCTTCTGACGATGATATAGTCGGCGCTCCTGCTCGCCAACTATACCGTCGCTTCCAGAGTCAACACCGCGCTCCTCCTCATCCTCCTCCTCTTTCACTATAAGTCGACAAATGGTTGCGCTCGATTCATCGGCCATCACCTGCTTTGACTTTTGATGATGCCGATGAACCAATCGGTTGGTCACCAATGATGGCGTTGCAGCTATTGTAGTTATCTCTTCATTGATGAGCTCAGTGGCATTTTGTCTTGACAGCTTGGTGCCGCTGCTGTTGCTACCTTCTTGCCGCTGCCTTTGTATTTGAAGTTTCTGTTTTCGGTGCAGCTTGCAGACATTTACATCAATCGTCGATTCGTTGTTGTTGTCCGTCGATGAGGGTCGATATTTGATATGATTTCCATCGGCTTTTGATGCTGCGATTGCTTCATCTTCGAGACGACTTTGATGAAAGCCACTAAAGCTACCACTCACACTTTCATAGTTTACTTGTATTGGCTTCAGAGAGAACAACTTAATCAATTTGGACAAACTGAAAGTAGTTAGTGTAAATAATTTCAACAATTTGCTTGTCAAAAGAATGAATATGACTAAATTACAGCAAAATAAATTACGCGTCCTTATTATGTTCAATATGGCAATTAGAAAGGCAATTAAGCAGGCAATTATCTCTTGATAAGTTAGTGTTAATAGGTAGACATTCATATGGTCAATCAGCGAGCGCATTGAGTTGATTGAGCGCCACTCGTCCAATATTAAGCTAGTATCACTTTGGCCACCACTTCCCGTAGGACTCGGCAACAAGTCTATTTCAGTTTTGCCCAAATCTCGCCTCTGCCTCTCCCTAATCTCGGCACTCGACGGCGATGCTGCCGACGAGGTTGAGCTCGAGGTGGACGAGTCGCTGGTCGACGAGGAATCCAGCAAGTAATGTTTGGTTGTGCTTTGTAATCTGGTTGGTGTTGTTGGTTTGCTGGACTTTATGGCCGCCGCCGCTGCTGCTGGGTATGATGTCATTGGTGATGCTAGTGTGCCCAGTGAGGTTGTACGAGTGCATCTCACCGCACCTGTTGGATCATTTGTCAATGGAATGCATCTGTTAAATATTCTACTTTTGTTTCCGTTGCTATTGTGGTGACGGCTGTTGTTGACAAGTAAGAGTCGCGCTTGCCTCAGGCGACGACCCAATAAAACGAGCAACCAAACTAAGAGTACCGTTATGATTGGCGCCACGAACGATATTGATATCCACGAGAAGGTTAGTGCTCGCGAGGGCAAGAGAGTGGGGCCACCATGGTGCCCAAGTAACAAGTCACTATTCATTTGTTGCTGAGTATAACCCCCATCGTTTTGCAACCGAACACTCGATGCCAATCTAGTTCTATTGCTACTGCCCACGTCTGCACCATGGCCTATGATACTCCGTTTAACTAATTGCCCAGCATCATCGTCAGACGACCAGTGGCTAGCTTCAAATGAGCTGACACCAAAGGCCCCTTGAGTCCGAGGATCGGGCGGCATTGCTAGAGGAGTGGCCGAATCAATGGCCGTTTGAAGCAACAGGTCCATTGCAAGTGACAGGCATTTTTTGTATTTCTTTCAACTATAAATCTTATCTTGATGTTTCGATCACATTTGTGTTACTGGCTTAGTTTCGCTTGCTTCATACGATCTTCCTGTAAACATAATCTTGATTCAAATTTGTATTGATATATTTGACTCTTTGGCTCTTGACTTCTATTGGAGAAAAAACTCAGTGCGTGTCAGAGCTTCATGCAACACGAGCTCAGTTCCGTTAATTTGCAGGCTTGCGTGATAGGAAATTAAACAAACTGTCTCATTAGCTGTAGATGCTGCACGTTCAGCGACCAAAAGACTTTTAACTTAGCAAAGAAGAGAAACAGCGGTAGCTCTACAAACATAATGCAACTCGCCTGTTTGGCTAGGCGGAGCCGGGTAGGGTGTGCCTGGCTTGTGCGCAGGTGCTAGCTTGCTAACGGTCCATACACGCAAAGGACCATGCGCACAGTCCTTCGATACATGTCAGGCATGCCACCTGTTGAATTGAATTCAAACAAATCATTTGTATTGATGAAAAATTATAGACAGTTAAGAAGAAAGTAAAGCGCGCATTTATTCTTTACAGATGGTTGAGTTTGTATCAGTGGTTGGTGGTACTGCATCTGCTGGGCTTACTGCTGTTGTCGTCGTTTCCGGCAAAGGCGACTCGGCGGAACAAACAAACATCTCCGCATCTGGACACGAAATGTCATAGGATTCGATGATGACTTCCTCACATATCGGACTTGGTGGCCTCATGCCAAATTGGAGGTTATTCTTGGTCGCAATCATTGAGTCCTGCATCACCACATCCTCCTCATTCTTTATAGAATTGTTCATTATCAATGTTTGTCCTTGTATATCAAGTTCTACATCTTCAAACTCCATCTTAGTTTGGGGTATAGCTTCATCTGGATTAGGTTGAGCATCTATTAATGGTTTGTTAGGGGGTGACTGGGGCTGAACCTCAACTATGGGCTCGACTTCCGGGGGAGCAGGTGGGGCCGGGGGGTACATGAAGGTTTCGTATTCGTCCATGGTGAGGTCACGTGATAAATAAAGCCTTACATTTTTCCTGAATGATTTCCATAGCTTGTAAACCATCTTAGTATAAACATTCTTGGGTCCATTGAATTTCTCGCAATTATTTACCAGGAGCTGAAAGTCTTTTTCAAGCTCAAGTAAACTTTTGTACTGTCGAAATTCAATCTTGGTTCGAATTGTCTTCAAGTCCATTGGTTGCTGAATGAGATCATAATATCCGGGAACCGTCTCGGGGACTGCCTCCACAAATGGCCAAGAGTGCTTACTTGTCCTTACTGTATCGATAACCAACTCAATGGCTTCATAAAATTCTGATAACTTATCTGGTCTAATAATACCCTCAAACTCGTCGGAATCTCCGAGAAGATCATCATCATGAATTGGAGGTGGATGGTATACTTCAGATTGCTTATGGTGGTTGTTGCTGTTATGGTTAGTTCGGTGTTGTCGCAGGCTATACCTGCCATTGCTTTCAGTCGTCTCTAGACCATCCTCGCTACAAACTGATGTAGGTCCGGCGCTACTTGGTGCCGTTGAGGCGCATACACCATTCGTGGTTGCGTCACCACCATTTTCGTTTAACATCATAGCCTTAGCTTCACTCTGTTGCAGAGCCAGAAGTCTTTTCTTTTCTTTCATCTCCCTTTCCAACTCTTGTCTCAACTTCTGCTCAGCCTCAGCCTTTCTGCGTCTTAATTCGGCCTCTTGAATCTTGGCCTTCCGTTCATCTTCCTCCTCTTGAGCGCGCTTCGATATAATTCTAGATGATGTTCGTCTAGAAGCATATGTTAATGATAATAGCAGTTCCTTCTCCTTCCGACGTATCTCGGCGGCTCGCTTTGCGTAGATGGACCTAATTCTGGGCATAATCTCCTCATTGACATAATTAGATAAGTATTTTTCGTTGATAGATTTAGTTTTTTCATACTTGACGGCGAATTCTTCCCACTCTTCGAGTGACTCGCATGCGATCGACCAAGCTTCTAACCTATCTTCGCGGGATATTGCAAGGCGCTCGAGTTCGGCTTTGCACTCCTCCTCTGGAGATCTTTTGGGTACTTCAGGCATGATGGCCTTGCCTCTAGTATTCTTCTTCTGGGGTTGTTTATGTTGCTGTTGGTCACAGTTTGACTCTGTCTCTGTGGTATCACCATCACCATCATCTGCATTTGCAATAGTTGTTGCTGCTTTAGAAAACCTACTACTTCTACCGGACTTTTGTGCACTTTTCTGTTGCTGTTGTTGCTTTTGTTTCTCTTGTTCGGCTTGCTTGCTCTGCTGTTGTAGTCTACAACTTCGCATTGATGTTGATCTTGTTGGGGTTGGAGTGGGTGTTGGGGTACTCGAGGATTGATTACTATTGTCATTATGGTTGTGATTTGCGCTTGAGGTATTGTTGGTGGGGGCTGCAGTATTCGCGTTGCTGGCTGCACTGGAACGGCGCTCGCGAAGGCCTGTTCGAGGTGGTAGGATGGGTACATTTGACTTTCGCTTTTTTGCAATAGGTGGTTGTGCTTTCTGCTTAGCTTGTCTCTCCCTCTCAAGTTCCTCTTGTTGTTTTCTCTTGGCCGCCTGTCGAGCCTCTTTAGCCTCAGCTGCTAATCGCTCGAGTTCCGCCTTACGCTTCTCTTCTTGCTCTTTGAGAATCTTATTCTTTTCAATTTCTATTAATTGATGTTCTAATTCTTTGATCCGTCTCTTTCTCATTGTTAAATCTTCAGACAGTTCTTTCTTTTCTTTGAATATCCTAGTTCCATTGAAATACCAATACTCGTAACCTTGAGAATCTTTCCCAATGCTTTCTAATCTCAGATCGTCGTAGGAGTAATCCTTCAGGGCATCTGAGGAATCCTCGCACCATAATCGGTAATCACATAATGCATAGAATAAATCTATTTTATCATCAAGGGGTAGATCGTTAAATTTCAATTGTTTCTCTAGCTCAACTCCATCTTGGGTTATTATTGATTTACGGAATGGTGATGGAAAATGTTCTAGTTCTACCCAATTGTAATCAACTAATCGCTGAAGATAGGTTTGCCAATTTGATTGAGTAATTTTAGTATTAAAATGAGGTTTCAATAGGGAAATAGCTAGCCTGACTAGTAGATGCAAATCTTTGTTCTCGTCATTCTGTGGTTGCTGCTGCTGTTGCTCTTGGTGGTCTTGTTCTCTTGCTTGCAACTGATTTGCCTGCCTGAGAGAATATCCACTATAATTAGAGTTGTTATATCTGTTCGACGATGAAATTTGAAAGTCAGGATCCTTTTCGGTGTCATCCAAAGTTGAATAGTTTAGACCACCGTTTCCATTTAAACCCCTGGTTTTCTTATATCCAGTATTGAATGGTGAATCCTCCTCCTCCTCATCATCATCATCCTCACCAACACCCTCGTCTTGTTCCTCCTTAACAACTTGATTTCCATTCTCAAGTTTGACAATCTTACCCGCGACTGGAGCGCCATTGTTATCTTCGGCTACAACCTGATTATCATTTGCAACTGCATCGCTATCAATAGCTTGAGGTTTTTTATCTTTATCTTGGTTACCCGCCGCCTCAGATTCCTCCGAATCAGAGTTCCCGTTATCGGAGGGCTGGAGCCATTTTGGTAATGGGGGATCAGGAATATCTACTATAAATGCTTGCTCCAACTCCTCCGGATCAAACTGAGGCAACTTAAATGGTTTGCCAAAATAGGTGCAAAAATGATGGATTCCGGCCACTTGCCAATATGATCTGACCTCCTCCATAATCTATCGGTAGATTGAGAGACTTTTGGTGGAGAGCCTCCAACTACTATTAGTGGTCTCTCTTTCTTTCTCTTGCCAAGCGCGAGTGAGGCTCTCAATCGACACTTATGAATCCACCAACAACTAAGCGTTATAATATGCTCGTGATGGTATTTGTCGTTTTGTTGGTGTTGAAATAAGTGTAAATGTGCGAATGATAACAGTAATAATATTTATGTTTTGTTTCATTCGCGAGTTGAACTGGGAGACTGGCAGAACTGCGAGCTAAGAAGTTCAGTCCAGGATCGCGAACTGGATTTGGAACTCCATCCCTATTTGCGAACGCAAAGCAGCACGCAAATCCAATGTTAAATCTTATGCTTCGTTCTAGCCTACGCCGCCACATACATTTCCATTGCGAGGCCGGGGCGCTGCTGCAAGTTGCAATGCAAACTGCCGCTGCTGCTCTTGCAGCGCGTTGGCAGCTCGAGATGCAAGCGAGCACTCGTGCGTCGAGCAAAATCCTTGTGCTTTTCCCCTCTTCTTTTCAAGTTAAGTTTAGGGGAAAATTTTTCTCAAAGGGGGTCGCAGTCCACGGGCATCTGGGACAAAAAACTTCAGGACTCTCAGTGCGCAGTGGCAATGGGAGCAGAAGAAAAGATTGGATTGTGAGCGGGAAAAATCAAAAACACGTGCGAAGCTATGGAACAAGATATGTGCCTACATAAATGTAATCTTTCTTTGTTTACATTTTCCCAGAACTCAATTAGCCAAACGAATAGCCGTCAGCTTAGGTTTTGATATTATTTGACCATGCTGCGAGGCATCAGATAGATTTACTTGTACTCATAACAATCAAGGTGGACAAAGGACTACAGAGAGTTGAAATTTTCCTTCATGCGAGATGCTGTCGACGATGGCGAGCTTAAGACATTTGACCACACCAATCAACTTACTCACAATTCAGAGGTCATTTTTGCACCTGTCTTGTTGTATGCAACAAAAGTGTGCTGGTCGTTACAAGGCTTCAATCAACAGGGATTTTCCGTTAACTTATGAGCAAGCTAACAAGCCAGATATGATTGGAGTTCGCAAGTCGTGGAACTCTTTGAACACAAGCACACACTCAGGAGCAACTAGGAAACCAGAAACAGCAATTGAAGATATACTAATCAGAAAGTTTATTCATGGTACTTGGCCGAGGATGCTTGCCTCAGAAGTGATTATCAAGAGGAGAGCCAATAGTATATCAGTGAGCTTCATGGCTACGCGAATGTTGAACCCACAGAAGATGTACTTTCTAATAGGTTACACTGAGGAGATTTTGAGTCTTTTGTTGAAATGCATCGTCAAAGTTGAGTTGCAGACCGTTGAAAGCCATACGGACATGGTCTACAAGTACATCTAGTCAAAGATCTAACCCAGTCGTGTCATGATAATAAATGAATCAATTAGGTTGTGTAAAGCAAAAGAGCATGAAGTATTGAGAGATATTCAGTATTCATACAACTTTGTTTAATTAATTTACAAGATTATTCGCATTACGAACAGTTTGGTCCAGCTTAGACGTCTGTTTAGATTAGCAGCTTTTCGATTTCATGATGTACTCCGCTTATTTGAGATTTCAGCTGGGAATTTTCATTCTGAATTATTGAGCAGGCAACAACTGACCTCTGGACACCGCTAGCCCGACCAAGTGCTTGCTTAGATTTCACGAATACGTAAGGAACATTTTTGTCCTCGCATAACAAGGGCAAATGTAGTAAAATCTCCAAGGGTTCAGCATCGGCAGCCATGATGATCAACTCGGATTGATTCCTGTTTAATGTTTTCGTCGCCTCGTTAGCTCCTCGCTTCAATTGATTGTAGTTATTGGCTTGCTGAACCATATTCAATATCTTAGTCGTCAAACTGGGGTCGGCCAGTGGGTATGCCTTTGGATTAACCTGATCGTCTTCCGTCATTTTGTTTGTATTTGGCTGTATTTAATTCTTGTACTAAATCTAAATATCGAAGATATCGGACTATAATTTGCGAAATGATAATTAAGTTGTTTTTAGTGCGTAGACCAATACAGTTACTGGTTGGATCGGCAACGTGCTAATGTTGATACAGGTTCTCTGCACTCAAAAATGCAAACAGAAAGCGACCACATGTTTTTCTGCCGATGAACGTGCATTCAAGCAGTCCAAAAACGAATTAAATGAAGGCTGCCGCGGCGGTAGTGCCGCCATGTGAGTTTTATAACCATGAAAGTTCAAAACACAGTGAAACAGGGATGAGCATTCACCCTATCAGCTGGCCAATGACATGAACGTCTTGATCAATAACTATTGCACGACTTCCTTATTCATCAAGCAACTGCATTAAAAATTATTTATCCAATCAACCTAATTGGTGACATATGCTTATACTGCATCTAATATTGAATAACGATTCAAGCAAAATTACTCTGTGATAAATCTAACACAATTTTAGATGGAATCTGGTACCTCCGTTAGGTCGTAGAGCTGTATCGACTAAACTTTTAAGAATATTAGAATCCAATCGACTTTAAACAACATGGAAAAACCAACCTTAGAGACAGTCAAAGCTGCTATCAAGACTGTGTTATCTTATGATACCAGCAATGACAGGCGGGCAGCGCAAATGTTCTTAGAAAGTTTGGAAAATTCAGTTCACGGGTGGGAGATCAGCGATCAATTATTGGCATCCCATGACGGCATTGATGTTAGTTATTTAGCAGCTCACATGTTACGCCGAAAAATTTCGAAAAATTTCAGCGAGTTACCCCACGACTGTTATGATTCTCTCAAGAACTCGATCTTGAATCATCTTCAATCTTTTGAAGATTACGCAGTCCAAGGGCAATTGACGATGGCCATATCAGACTTGACTTTACTATTGCATGAATGGAAGAATCCCATCGAGGATCTCGCTAAACAGCTCGGGCTTGATGTAGGTCTAGAAACGACACTAGGTTGCGATTATACGACCGTAATAAAAGCTTTGCACAGTCGGCTCATTTTTGCAAGCATCATACATCAGATGTGCGATCTAAATCACAACAGGACTGAAAGACCATGTCGCATTGGGGCTCGACGGAGGGAAGAGTTTGAAGACTACTTAATCTCTAAATGCCAGCAAGCTATCACGTGGTGGCTCAACACCCTCAGAGAAATTAATGTAGTTCGTGGCCCCTTGGAGAATAGTCCAACAAGTACCGAAGCAGACTTTGCAGCAAAAAACAAGTGCCTCCAGCTCCTAGATAAATTGGTTGGTCAGATATATCTTTGCTATAGCGCTTGGTTGAGGATATTCGACGAAGAGAACGCAAATGAATCCCTTCCACTGGTTGATTCCGCCTTCAATCATCTACAGGACATAGACTGCTCTGAACACATACACAAGAATGCAGTTGAGGTCGTAGTAGCAACAACCAATTTTGTTGAGGATATGAGATCAGTCAATTACCTCATCGATCACCTAGTGACAAGGCTTTATGTCTTAGAGGAGACCTTCAAGCAATCGATTCAAAATGAAGATATCGAGAAATCTAGTAGCTTAGCCAGAGCATTCACTAGCATCTCCGAGCTAGCTCTACCTACTCATGTTATCGAGAAGAAGGATTTCAGGATAGTTGAGCTGATGTTGGGTTGTTTAGTCCATTTTGATTTCGAAGTGGTCGAGGAAACCTTTTCATTCTGGTGGCTATACATAGAGCAAATTCAGAATCGACTCAAGCAGGACGAATATGCATCTTTTGTCCCATATGTGAATAAGTTTGTCATGGCTGTAATTAAGCTATGTCAATTCGATCCAGATGAAGACTCAGTTATACCTCGGGATCAAGATATACATACTTTCAGGGCAAACTCGGAGGAGCTCATCTGTAATGTCATGTATATAACAACTGTGCAAGATTTTATTAGAGACAATAATATCTTGCAAGAACTATTAATGAATCACCCTTGGGAGAAAACGGAAGCCAATCTTTTTCTAATCTCATGTCTATCGAGCTTGATGATCTCAGAGGAGACTGCATTATGGAATCAGATCTTTCAATGTATTTTGAGACAGCAAACAAAAATCATGGATCTGATGAGTCTTGCCAATTGTGATCAACTTCCAATCAAGATTGGAGTTTCCGAAGGAGAAGTGCACCCTCAGATCGTAGCCACAACATTGAAGATTTTCGGAGCAATGGAGAACTTTCTAGCAGACTACCCCGATTATTTAATACTGGCAATCAAATACATATTAACATCGATCAACAATGAAAAATACAGAACTCAATTGATGCGACACGCCGCCAAAGCTCTCGCTAATATAATGGAACAAAATGCATCTCGACATCTTGGTGGATATCCTCAGTTGATGGTTATAGTAAGGGAGCTATGTACCAATCTGAGCGGCTTCGACACTGCCGCAGCAAGTGAGTTACTAAGGTGTGGAGCCTATATGTCAGGAGCCATAAGTGATATCAATCTAAAGGATCAGTTTCTATGTGATATGATCCGACCCATAATGAAATCATTGACTGAAAGTATGCAAAAGCCAGATCGTGACGATACAGAGCTGACAACGAATATGGACCATATATCTTCGTTCTTTAAGCAAATCAACCTGCGTCCTCAAACCATACCAGAGTTGCGAAACTTCATTTCTGTGATTGACAAGGAACTATGGCCTATCATATTCGAAGTGCTCGTGAAGGGTGCCGAAGCGAGAGGTGAGACAATCGAAAAGTCTTGTCGAGCTATCAGGTATATAATCCGTTCGCTAAAACCAGAGTGGATGATTCAACGTGTTGCTGACACTATGATCAATCTATACCGAACATATCCACAGAATTCAAGCCCCCTCTACATATGTTCGATTCTAGTGGACGAGTTTGCTAACAAGAGTGCAGAAATCAATCAAGGTCTGTTTGCCATGTTGGAAATATTTTGTACCCTTACATTTACTCTATTAGAGGTCAATGCATCACAATCTCAAAGCCTTTTGACTATGAAGAGTTACCCAGAAACCATCGACGACATGATGCGATTGTTTACAAGATTCATGACGAAATGCCCCGATGAATTCGTTCACTGCAAGGCTCTAGAGTCAATAATCGAGCTTAGCATATCGTCACTACGAATAGACCACCCGGATGCAAACGAAAATGTGTCGAAATTTGTTAGAGCTCTCATCGAGTTGGCACAAACCAACAAATATCCTCATATAACCGAGGCTGTTAGAAATGTTTTGGGTGCCCGCATAACAGATTCTGTTATCAAGGCTTGCTTGTTCGACATACCTGTCAACTTGATTGGCAATGAAGCTGAAGTGCTACACACGTTGCGCGGCTTTGATAAAGAACTATACGCTAATTGGGTTACGTTATCAACTAGCGGTTTACCTAAAACTAATTCACAAGGACTTGTTACCATTACCCCGGAACAGCTTCAGGATTTTCAAGCAACATTGGCATCTGCAGATTCGGTGAAACGAATAGTCAGCGCACTAAGAGCTACAGTTAGATTATATACTTGACGTCCCGTAATGATTCTTCATTAAAATTACCAATTCTAGTTACATCATCATCGACGCGCATCTTTCGACAGGGTTGATTGCGGTGTTTCAAGGAATTACAGAACACACATGAGACTAAGATGTTTCTGAGTTGATGACGAGTTTTACGCACGATGATTTATTGACACGATTAGATGTAAAATTAGTATCAAATATCAACACAGTTGGTCTTTGGTACTAAACTCGTGACTCCCCAACAGGTGCGCGCAACTTTCTTCCATCAAGCAAATGAATGAATTCTCACTCATCATCCTCTTGTTGGTACTCGGCCACATACAGTGATTTATCAATAACTCTCGGGATTGGCGCTATTTGAGTTCCAAGTTCTGATTCGATTTTGTGCATGTTTAGCCTATCTTCGTAGGTTATTAGATTGATAGCAATACCGAGATGACCGAACCTTCCTGATCTTCCAATTCTGTGCAGATAAGTTTCGGACATTTTTGGAAAGTCGAAGTTAATGACTACATTGACGGCTTGAATGTCAATACCACGAGTGAAGAGGTCGGAGCAGACCAAGTTTCTGCAAAGACCATTTCTAAAATCGTGAAACACACGGTTACGATGAGGTTGCGACATTTTAGCATGAATGTAATAGCACGAGTATCCGAGCTCGGCGATCTTCTTGGCGAGTAGCTCAACGCGTTGAGTAGAATTACAGAATATTATAGATTGATTGATCTGTAGCTTTGAAAACAATGTATTCAAGCAATGCACCTTTTGCTTTTCCTGTACGTAAGCATAATATTGTGTAAGGCCCTTGAGTGTGAGCTCTTCCATCAAGTTGATCTCATATGGTTTCTTCTTGCTCAGGTGCTTTTTCTACAAAATCCAGGGGAAAAGGGGTAGGAATATTTTTAGGTTAGATTAATTCTTGGAGAACAACACTAGTTCAAGTATAATGATTTGTCAACAGATCAGTAAGTGGTAAGGTTGGTATCGTCCTAACTCAACTGACATGTGAGTTATCTGTAGCAGAACTGGTAAATTCTTTCATCATGTTGACAGAATGATGCAATAGCGGATAGTAGATAGGATACATACCACAAAGTCCATTACCGTCAGAGGGAAGGTGGCTGAAAACAAGAGAATTTGCCGGTTCTCGGGTAAGAGAGCAATAACTTGATCGAGCATTCCAGAGAAGTCCTGAGACAATAACTTATCGGCTTCGTCTAGAACAAGCATTTTACAGTTGTTCATCTGAGCAACCTTCTTCTCCATGAGGTCGAGGATTCTACCGGGGGTAGCGATAATAACGTGTACTATTGGTGGTATGGGATTAGATGAACTTGTTAGTAATCAGACGTGGCCAACACCAATTGTTGTACATAGATAATGAGGAAACACCTACCGTTGTCATAAATACGCATGATATCGTCCTTGAGATTAGTACCACCAGTTGTGGCCATAACACGAGCACCCATATGTTTCGATAATTCAATGCAAATTTGGCTCGTTTGTAGTGCTAGTTCACGGGTGGGCACAATGATAAGAGCTTGAATGTCGTCGCTTTTGGTGTTGATTCTCTGAAGTATTGGTATGATGTAGGCGCCAGTTTTTCCCGTTCCATTCTTGGCTCTTGCAAGCACATCTTGTCCAAGTAATGAAATCGGTATACTGGCCTCCTGAATTGGTGATGGCTTCTCCCATCCTTTCTCAAAAATGCCCATGAGAAGTTCGCGTTTTAAGCAGAGATCTTCGAATTCCTGGCCCTTCGTGGCGGTAACGTCGGTGGTCTTTTTGCGCCTGTCCTTTGGAGGCATCTTGACGTTATTTCTTAGTTCAACGTCCATTGTTTCAGATTAGATTGAATATCAACTTTGTTGTAAATAGAATTATGATGACAATATTAGTTCAGATTGTGAAATTGGTAACGTGATGAAATGTATCGTAACGTAATGTAATGTTTGGTTATTTAATGCTTTAGTGTGACTCTATTATATTATATTATATTATTATATGATATTGTATGCGAATCTTTATCTACGTATACTTTATATACGGCGGCGAAGTTGAGTCGAATCAAGTCGGTGATAGCACATACACACATTTACTCCACTTCTACTGTAGTCCCCTTTGCCGCAGTGGCTACGGCAATTCGGGAATAAGCTCTGCAGCAGGCGGCGCATACAGAGAGTGTGCTCTATAGTGCAGTGCTGTGTGTGTTGTTTGTGTGAAATTGGAAAAACTCCCTGTCGCTCGTGCGAGAAGCAACTCAACTCGCGAAGCTGTGTCTCTAGTCGTGCGTTCAAGTTCACAGCTCATCGTTACAGATTACTCGTTGAAAGTGGTGGAGCTGGCAACTCCAGCACAAGAGACGAATGAGACTCCGCGCAAGCTGCATGCCAACCAACTGCTCAAAAAACTCACAGCCCACCGAATTGGACGAAGCCGAGGGACGCACAATGGAAGGCAGGGGAAGGGAGACGAGAGAAGAGAACTGCCTCTCTCTTTTATCTCCCTCGCTTCTCTCGCCGGCCGATTCTCCCTGCTCGTTCCCCTGCTTGCCTGCCTGCCTGACTGAGTGTCTGCCTATCTAATAGCCCGCCGGCTACTTGGCTGGTCGTCGCCGGCTTGCCCCCTGGTCGTTTGCACGGAGAACCATGCGGCTCATTCAAGTGGCTCAAAAAATCGTATCGCTGAAGCTGGACAATAGGAGGCGGCGAAGGCAGAGGCAATCCAACTCGGAGACGGTGGAGGCAAGAAAAGTGAGGCACGTTGTTGTTGATGTCGACGTTCGTCCTCCTCATCGTCACTTCAATTCTCGTAGAGCAAACCATCAAAAAGTTGGTCTTCATCTGTGCCAATCGTCATAATTCTCATCAGTCGTGGCACAGTTTTGTATTTATTTTACCTTTACCGTCAGATTCAGAGCACTAAATGTGACAATAATTATTCGAACAGTCATGTCATCTAGCGATCGGGTGTAGATATACCGAATAACAATTCGAGAGTACTTCTATTACTTCTTACACCATACTGGCTCTTCAACCCTCTATCCTAGAGCTCCGAGATGAGCAAAAATGATGGTGAAGACGACGTGGAAATCGAGTACGTCTACGAGGCTCCTCCACAAGATGATCTGTTCAAGAACTTTGCTCATATATTTCAGAAATTCTCACAACTAGACCCAAATCTAGGCACGAATAAATCAGAGGCAGATGATGAGAATAATGAAAACAAAATTCATGCAGATGCTCAAGATGACAATAAAAAAGCTCTTATTGAGGCGAAGGCCAAAAAGGATGCTGAGGAGGAGAAAACAATATCAAAGAGAAAACTTCGTCAAATGACCAGGATCTCGGTGGCCGAGCTGAAGCAGCAAGTCGCCAGGCCTGAGTTGGTCGAGTTGCACGATGTTACAGCTAGGGATCCACTGTTTCTACTTCAATTAAAGTCAACAAAAAATTCCGTCCCTGTTCCTAGACATTGGAACACAAAGCGGCGATACCTGCAAGGGAAGCGAGGATATGAGAAGCCGCCGTTTTTGCTCCCCGACTTCATTCGCAAAACAGGTATCATGGAGATGAGGGATTCGATTCAGGACAAGGATACTGGCAAATCATTGAAGTCCAAGACTAGAGAAAGAGTTCAACCTAAGATAGGCAAAATCCAAATGGACTATCAGCAACTGCATGATGCGTTCTTCAAGTGGCAAACCAAGCCTGACTTGACGATTCATGGCGATCTCTACTATGAGGGCAAGGAGTTTGAGAAGAAGTTCAAGTACAAACCAGGGGAGTTGAGCAATGAGCTCCGTCGAGCTCTAGGCATGCCGACTGGACCAGATGCACATAGATTCCCACCTCCTTGGGCGGCGGCAATGGAACGGCATGGACCGCCACCATCGTATCCATACCTCAGACCGAGTCATATGGAGTTTGAAAATGCAAATTCGGATCAAGAATGACCTAACTACAACCTACCAAGAAGTGCACTGTGATCTCAAATAAACTATAACGATCCTCGTCGGACGAGGCAAATCCAACAATTTTGTAGTTTTCTAAGATAGAAACTCCATGTCAAAATCCGTCATTAACAGCGCACGCGCTGCGCGAACATGAGAGCAAAAACATAAACATTGCAAGCAAAGTAGCTTGAATGGATTCTATTATCACCTCTAGATTTTTGTATAATTATCAGATATAAAATTGATAGCTAGCACTATGACGACCAATGTATTTTACAGGGTACCAAACCAAAGAGGCTCGAAAGTTGCAGCGATTACCGGTCACGATTGTACGCTGGATCAATTCTGTAATTACGTTCTAGCTAACGAGGGTCTGAGCAAGAAGGATTTCATCATGGCTTTTGGGACTCAAGTATTAAGGCCAAGCAGTTGTAGACTTCAGTCTATTAATGTGCAAAACAATTCTAACATCGATATCATCATTCCGGCTCTCGGTGGCAAGGGAGGTTTCGGAAGTTTGTTGCGAGCTATCGGTGCCCAGATCGAGAAAACTACAAATCGAGATGCGTGCCGAGATTTGAGCGGCCGAAGACTACGTGATATCAAGAGAGAGGATGAACTCAAGAAATTATTAGCTTTACAAGAGAAACTGGAGGAAGAAAGGAAGAGAAGGCGGAAGGAAAAGCTAGAGAATCTCAAGAGAAAGGTTGACAATTCCAGCTCGGAAACTTCTATACAGGAACTGGTTGCAATGTTTGATGATCACGAATACAATACGAGACGACGCCAATTGAGTGATATATTAGATGCAGCTGTGGAAAAAGGAATCATTAATTTCAAGAAGCGTCAATTGGAGGAAGGAGAAGCAGTCGAGAAGTATCAAAATAAGAAGTCTAGAAAGGATAGTCAAAGCGAGTCAGGCACTGGAAACGAAACATCTGTCCGATGCAAAAACTCTTCTCCGAATTCTAGTCGAAAATCAGAAGGCGAGGGTTCTAGTGAGGATGATGAACCGGATTCCAAAGGTGAAATTAATAAGAGAAAAAACTTGTGGCTAGGGCTCGAGGATGATTTGTAATTTCATTATGTTGGTGTATATTCCTCTAACTTGATCAGATACTCGAGAGATAGCTTGAGACGCTCAATCGATTATGGCCAATAACTAATCTACTAAGAACATTGAATTTGAAAAAAAGTTTTAAGTCTCAAATTTTATTGGACAATAACACCAATGGTTCAGTCGACAACTTACACAAGCAACTAAGTCGTCACTTGAATCATATATATTCTGATTCCATGCTGAATGTCCAACTTGATCCTCGCGATCGTGTCTTCTCGCCGTCGGTTCTAACTAGCGATTAGCCTTCTAAGGATTATTAACAGAGTTGCTTAATTAATTTTTATGATATAATATTATTGCTTCAATTTTTTGGATGCTTGCGTATCCGCAGATGATTTATCCGATAAATTTGCCACAAGTTGTAGAAGATCAGCCTTCTGTTCATCTGTCAACTTGTCCTCGATATTGTCTATGATAAGATGGAGTTCAGTCTCATTCTGAGGCTTCAGGTTTACAATTTGGATTTTTTCTTTTTTGGTCAAGTTATACTTGCGCTCGTTGAGTTCATCTAGAAATTCGGAGAGATCTGGTAACGTGTAGGTGGAGGAAGGCCCTGAATCTAAGTAGGATGTAGTTTCATACAAGATGGTTGCCAAGTTCGTATGCTTCTGTTTTCCGCCATTATAGGCTTTGAGTATATCTAAAACCTCTCTGTCTGATAATATGGCAGAGCAAGGGTCAACAATTTCCATAATTGAGCTGGATGTTCCTATGGGTGAGAATTAATAACCCAGTGTGATCACATCTACTTGTTTGCATATATGTATGGCCCCATAACCGACATCGGAGCAAACTTGAAGCATGTGGTTGTTGTGTTTTGTGTTTTGCAGTGAATCATGCACAAAGCCAGGCACATGAACTTGAGAGCGTACGCATGGCAACTCACGAGGTCGCCTCCAAAACGCGTACTAGTCTATCACAAACTATACCTAACTAATTGTTCCATCACAATCAGATGACAAATTATTGATCCAGGGGTAAACTACCCATTTAAGCAGAAGTTTGATCGATGAAATAACCTAGTTCCAAGCGGAACTTCAATGAACTTACTGCAAAAAACTACTATTAGCAATTAGTCTGTGACTTATTTCAAATGGACGAGTACACGAGAGAGCCATGGTAAGTAGCAAGGTTCGATTTGCATAAGCCCGATTAGTTTTCTACAAAAATATTCTTAAATGAGATATCATATGTACTGGAACCAATATTAACTTCATACATCTGATTCCAAATCTCAAATACATCACATTACATAATAATAAACTAGCCCCTGGCGCATTGTCGACGACTGCGGTGGTGCCTTCACAATGGGTGCTATCGGTGGATCTGTATTCCAATCGATAAAAGGATTTAGAAATGCACCCACAGGATTCAACAAGCGATTAGCCGGCAGTTGGGTAGCAATCAAGACTAGAGGGCCTATGGTCGGTGGAAGCTTTGCAGTTTGGGGTGGATTATTCTCAACTATAGATTGCACATTGATACATTTCAGAGAAAAGGAGGATCCGTACAACAGTATTGCATCAGGCGCTTTGACTGGTGCCATATTAGCTGTTAGAAAGGGAGTTGGATCAATGGCTGGTTCTGCATTGATAGGTGGTATATTGTTAGCCATGATAGAAGGAGTAGGAATTATGTTCACTAAGTGGAGCGCAAAGGAGTATCATGATCATAGAGTAGCTACATACGAAAGTACTATAGCGAATTAAATCACCCAATCTAGTTATCGTTAGTTACATAATTATAAATATATATATATATATAAATTTGATCAACCCTCTGAGTCAAGACGAGTTGGCCAATGTTTGTGGAGCATTTATTCATCAGTATCATATGCTTGTTCTTCGCGCAAATATCTGTAGAAACTCAGCTTACTACTACTCGTACCATTGCTATCGTTGTTGTTTCCATTTCCGTTAGTGTGCACGACATGGTGTACGTTATTGTTCCCATTTGAGATAGATGTGTGAGTCCAATTTGTGATCGGTTGATTACGAGACAAGTTGAACATACTGTAATCAGAGTCATCTGTTATATCCTTGATAATCTCCAAGAAGGGTGGTAACCTCACTTCGGTACTTTTTAAGGTAGTGTAAGTTTCCAAGAGCACTAGGCCCTCACACCTAGGACTGCAGGGTGGTAGATACATATCCAATTGAAAATAGAAGTTTTGCCACAAGAAGCAACGTCTCCGTTTGTGGACCGTATAGTGGCTGTGATCTCTTTGAGCAAGTAAGTTCAAGTAGTCGCGATGCGATATCTGTCTACGTAACTCAACCACTTGGTTGTTAGCCCTGGCTTGACGGACCGTATACTGATAGCTGTAGGTGTTTCCTTGTCCTCGCATTCTTAAGCGCAATTGAATCTTGGGATTTGCTGATATTAAATACTCGTGAACAACGTGAAAATCTTGATATGACGGAAACATAACATCCGATGGCATCTTAGCAACCAAAAATTTGACCTTCTTACTCTTGTGTGCCAGCCGATCTCCAACATCAATATCTACCTTCAGACAAACGGCTGCGATCAAACGCTTGAGCTTGGAATCAAAATCAGTGGAGTTATCAATGATTTCCAAATAGGGATGACCTATCCATGCCTCACCTGTGGCCTGATCCCTGGTCCTAGCTAAGTCTAATCCTTCGCGCCGCATTGGGTTATCCTCTGTATTATACCACTCCTCTGCTCCATTGGCCGCTGTTACAAGATGAACAACTTGATCGTAACGATTATCCCTAAGCTCAACAGCATTTAGTGCATTCCTCTTCAAAACTCTATCCCATGATTCCTCGGACATATAGGCTCTAGCATCCATTGTCCCCCTATCACAAATGACTAAACAATTTTGGTCACATTTACGCGCTAGCCTAAAGAATGTTTCCTCCGTTTGGATCATGCACAATAACAAATCTTCCTGGAACTCCTCAACTTGTTCCTCGTCCATCTGGGCAAACTCAACGCCACCAGACAACAGGTGCGTAGCTGTCTCGGGAACTCTGTACACCTTCCATCCCATGTTCTCGAAGAAGGTACTAAGCCGAGCCTGGCCGGTGGTCTTTCCGCTGCAAGGACCGCCAGTTAGCACGAGCTTATGGACTCGTTTGTTGTGATTTACATCCATATTGATCGATTGAATAACTTGAATAACTTGAATAACTTGAAAATTGTCACCCTAAATATGATTGCCCCTTGCCTTGAAAATCTAGTTCGCTCACTAAACTTGTCCTTCCAATCCTATTTAAGCTTCCTTTTCCGGCTCGAACAACAATGCTTTTAAGCTGGCACCTGCTCGTGGTTCTCGTGGCGTCGCTATATGGTGGTTTCAGCTTCCTAGTGCTAGGTAGATGAGTAAGCGTATTGAGTCGAGCCAATGTTATTAATGCCTTCGTCTGTCTATGTTTGCGTTTATTCTCCCTTAAGTGAACCTGATCAAGCGGCGCGGGCCCACTCTTGCGTCTCTATCGATGGTTATGGAGTCAGATAGACTTACTGGTTGTATTCATGATTTGATGGCAATTTGATGGAGCAAAACAGTGCCAGCATTGGCACTGATGGCACTCCGGTGTTCGATGGTAGTCAAGCACAATAGTGATGGCATTCGTCGTCTCCTTCCTCTCTTCTCACTTTCGCATCCACAAGTGTCAACAAAGCGATGATGATGCGCCGCTTGTTGTACTATCTCTCTTGCAAGATCTCAAATAGTTTCGTTAAGTCGTTGGCTCAACTACCGCTAATGTAGAGAGAGTTGCAGGTTGGTTGTTTAGTTATTGTCAGGCTTATAATACTACTGGTTGCTGTGAGACTAAAAGTGGCGGCGGCGCAAATTTTACGAACTAAGTTTCTAGCTGCTGCTAGTGATGCAGCTTCGGGTCGCAGGCCAGTGATCTTGATTTTTTTGTCTGCTTGGCTAGCTTTCTAACCAGCTCCAATTGCGATCAATATTCAGACCGGCAGCTGATATTATCACTTCATGCTGCCTCTTGATGGTTTTTACTATTATAAGCGCTAGTCATTCAGTCAGTCACTTGAACTTGTTTTGTATTTCCCCTTCCAAACGAATCGTCGAAGTTAAAGCTAGGATAGCGGCGCGCTATCAAGTTGAGTTTTGCGGTTATTAGTTGATGACGACCGCCGAGGGCTAGGTTAATAATATATTTTCCAGCTCTTGATTGTGGTAAAGAGCTAGAGTTTTTGTTCAATTGTAAATGATGAGTATTTTACTTGCAAGTGTTTAATATATAACTATAGCAAGCCGACCGGCAGGCCGAGGCGGTAGTTGGATCTGGAGGAGATGCAAAGTCTGTTTTCCTCACTAATGGAATACTGTGTGTACATTTGCAACGGCGGGACACACAAACACAAGTAGCAGCCGAAGCCGCAGTAGCAAGGCTGACTTTATCCCTTTCCCACTAGCTTGGTTGCTTGCTATATAGCTAAAGTATATGGCCGGCCCGGCTGCTGATGCAATGTGTAACGCGACACACTCACGCAAGCGGTAGACACAACTGGATGCCACGACGTGTTTTTCAACGCGGCGGCCGCCTCTCCTCTATTGCATAGTCAATGGGACTAGAAATGGGGAAGAGAGAGCGTGCGTTCTTCCGTTGCGAGGCCGACGAGTTGGACGAGGGACAAGACGAGATTTGCAGGCGCCCAACTTCGTGCAATGTTGCATTTTGAAGGCTAAACAGAAGAGTTGGATCGGCGCCTCTCTGTTTTCCCCCTTTTCTCTTGTCTACCCCTGCTGCAAGCGGAGGGGGGTACGTCGCTCGGAGTCTCGGCGCTGGCAAGCCCATGGGCTCCGACCTTTCCAGCAGCGCGGCAGGTGCGCACCGCTCGCTCGTGGCTTGCTGTAAGCTTAGAGCTAACGCACCATTGCGCGCGGCGCGGTTGAGGAGAATGATGGTGCAGCAGCATACGTGAGACAGAATAATTCTAGTCGAGTCTCAAAGTTGGCTAGTTGATTGAAAGCGGACGAAACTAGCAAGCTGAAGTTGGTTTAGCTAACAACAGCAGCAGCAGCCATGCAAGTTCGTCACTGTCGCTATTCTCACTTCTTCTTTGTGGACCAACGCAATCGGCTACCCTTCGCCCTCAGGCCCGATAGTTAGCTGTTTCAGGTGCTCAAATTTCATAAGTCTTCCTGGAACTGGCTAGTCGTGGTTCAAGCGTCAACGATAGAGTTGACCTCCTAGCCGCCGACTAAAAGTGTGAAACTACTTACAACTCACACACTTTCAAGTCGAGCTTGCATTTTCAGTTGGTGCTTAATTTCCAACTCATTTCGAGACTCGATCATTTGCGGCAAAAAGAGCAGCGAACTGGAAGAAACTTTGCTTATCGCCACTTAAGCAGCCAGTCAAGCCACACAACAAAGTCGCTATATGCCTCCAGTTTTTGAAGAAAGTGGAGGAGGAAGCCAACTGAGCATTTCCGAGTTTCACCTTTGCCTCTACCTTGTATCTTGTTTACTGTGATTAGAATTAGAATCGGAGAAAGAAAGGATTGTGAAAAATTAGGTAAGCGGAAAAAGAAAATAGCGAGTCTGTTCGCTTCAACAACTTGAGCTTGGAACATAGAAAACTAGACTAGAGTTTACTGTTTTTCATCATCCGCTACACTTCAACAAACTCAACAACTCGATATCCGCCCGATCCACGTGGTTCCGCTCAAAGTTGGCGAAGTGCTCCTTGAGTTGGTCCAAAGGAACGCGCAAGTTATGAACACTCGACTTCCCCTCCCTGTTGATAGGTTCGTCTTGATGCTGTTGCTCCTCTATGATGTTACTTGCGCTCGACAATGTACCTGTTGGTGTTGTTTTTGTTGTCTTACTTGATTTTGTTGACTCCATTGTAGGATTGCTCACAATACGGCATGTGACGTTTCTCTCGTTTTGTTCATTCTCTCCCACAATCAAAACAACATTGTATGGCATCAACGAGGCGTCTCTAATCTTTGCATTGAATCTTGCATCCTGTAAATCACAGTCCACCCAAAAACCTAATTTTCTAAATTCCTGGCTCACATGCTCGGCATATTCGTTGAAATTTTCATGCACTGGCACAACCTGAGCCTGCAAAGGTGACAACCAGAAGGGCCAACGACCTAGATGATTCTCAGCTAACATTGCAATAAATCTCTCCACGGATCCAAGGATTGCACGGTGAATAATAACTGGCCTCTTTAGTTCATTTGATTCATTGTCGTGATACTCAAGTTCAAATCGACTGGGCAACTGAAAGTCCAATTGTATTGTGGCGCATTGGTGAGATCTTTGGCGATTGTCTTTGACAATCATGTCGATTTTAGGTCCATAGAAAGCTCCCTCAAACTTTCGCTCAACCCAAGGGATGGATGACTTTTGCAGGGCAACACGTAGCGATTGCTCTGCCTCATCCCAGAGCTCAGAACTACCGAGATACTTTTCAGGTCTAAGTGAAAGTTCGAGGTCGAACGAGAAGCCAAAGTTTCCATAAACATCATTTGCAAAACTCAAGCAATCCAAAACCTCATCCTCAACTTGCTCTGGGGTGCAGAAAATGTGCGCGTCATCTTGTTGGAATTTTCGAGCTCGGGTTAAACCAGATATTACACCGGACAGCTCATTCCTATGTAAAACTCCAAAGTCCGCCCATCTAACTGGTAGCTCGTGTGATCTCTTTGTATCCTGATACTTGAACATTAAACAATGACCAGGGCAGTTCATTGGCTTCAAACTGTACTCACTCTCGGCCAGCTGAAAGCGAATCATATTTTCCTTGTAATGCTCCCAATGTCCAGAGTTTTCCCATAGCCTACAATGATACATATTTGGAGTGATGACTTCATAGTAACCTCTTCGTTTATACTCATCTCTTAAGTATTCTACCAATTTGTTATAGATACGGGCTCCACGTGGCCCGTAGAAACAAGACCCATGACTGTTCTCACCGTCAAAGAAATACAAGTTTTGCCTTGCGCCAATGACCCTATGGTCCGTGTCGGGTACATTTTGGAGCTTAAAATTCTTCAATATCTTGCTCCTGAAAGACATGATAGGTAATAGGAAGGACTTATGTATTTGATACCAACCAGATTCTATGAGAGGGCGGTGAATAAACGTGAGTTTGTTTTGGTTGTCCTTGCGAGCGTTTATTCGCTCGACGAGGCCAGCGAATTCTAGCGGCCAGCGAGCGAACTTTTTCTCGTCATTTTTCAAACGCGTGCTAACTCTATGAGCGCATCGAGTTGATTGAATTATCTTATTTTAATTATGAGTTACAATCATATAAGATCTCCCCCAAATCCACCTAAGATCCTACAATAAATCATAATCCTACCAAGATTATTTAACACTCAAGAATCATGATATAGTAAGGAAGAATTTGCTGATTTGACGGACGCAAGATGGCGACTCCGGCGGTTTAAATGGTTAGCCCGCTAGAATCCTAAGCATGCGCATTCGTCGAGAAGATGGAGCTTTCGTGGCCATCGCCATCGCCAACTACAAATTCTATTCTATCCAATCATTTGCTTCAAGTCTCAAGTTCAGGCGGATAATTTTGAAGAAAGTTGCCATCATAACCAAGTAGAAACAATCCGGTGCTCAAAGAGAATCGACAAAATTTGGAGTTTCTTGAGACTAACAACAAGTGGCCTCATAGATCGCTACAGCACAGTTAGGATATGATCATCAAAACTTTCATCAGAACTTAAACACTACGCTTCCAATGAATTCGATTTCCAAATATCAACAAAGTTCCAGTAAAAAAAGATGAGAAGTATCCGAATCAAGATGTCAATAGAGAAATCAAAGCTTCGAATTCGCGCAAAAAAGTCAGAACAAAGAGGTAAGTAGCTATACCAATCCACTCTCGTCGACATGTGTTCTATCGAAAAGTATTTATTTTGTTTTTAGTTCGAAACACTTGGCACTACCTGTGAGCATATTAGCAAGCTTGATGTGAAGCTCGTCTAATTTAAGTCATAAAAGTCGAGTTGTTAAAACAACTAGCAGTGAGCTAGTTGTTTTAAGACCTGCAGGTATTTTGCGAGAATCAAATGAGCTCTGGTTGCATTACTCATCTGCTTAGTAGTGAAATGATAGTTGAACAGTCAAACTAGACGAGCACTTTGTCTACTTTTTAGTGGTTGGCCTCGGGTTGAAATGACGCAAAAGACTTAAAGCTGACCGGTCAACTGGAACTAGAGTTTCTATAACCAGAAACCGCATCTCTGGCCAACTTGATGCTCAATTGAGCGGCAAACCAAACTGAACCAAACCTGACCGAGTGGCTAGAGTGATATACATAACAAAAACAAGGTTTGGTGACTGTTCATGGTCATAAAACTTGTGGTCATATCCTAGTCATTGCTGGTTTAGTTGAGTTGAGCTAGCATGCGCGAGTTATAACAACAACAACAGCACTTAATACAACTGAAGCAGATTGCATAACAAGTTGATCTAAATTTGTTTTATTGTTGTGGTAGTCAATTGTAATTCGAAGTTTATGATCATTCAGCAAGTTGAACAAATGCGACAACAACTACGTTCAACGACGAGCAACATGGTGAATATGTGGATGTTGACCATCACTATCGCCGTCGTAGTCGTCGATGACGTGAACTCAAGAGCTCAATAGCTCAACTATTATGAGTATAAGTCTCGTGGCCGATGTTTAAGCTTATGGTTATCCCAACTGAAGAGCTGCGCTTATATATTCAAGTTTTGCTAGCTTTCGAGTTCTACTTCTGGATCCACTGGCATCTTAATCCGAAGAACCTAATTTCCATTTTGTTCTCCTCGACTTCTAGCGCGAAAGTTTAGCGAGCGTCAAACTTAACTAGCCATCTTTATTTTTCGAACAATTCGACTGTCCATCAGACTGACCGCCAACAGGGTGGCGAATGCGCTCTTCAGTTTAGCAAGCTCTCGATTGGTTGGCTTAAGTTGAATGTTTAGCAATTCGATTGAATAAAACACATCCAACCTCTGTTGTAGTTGTTGCTTTTGTTGTTGTTGCGATGGAAATCTAAACGCGTGTAGATCTCAACTCTACTTTCAGCATCAAATACACCACCGAGATCTGGTGGCTGGCGATGCGAGCCGCAACCACATCCTCTGCCAATTCAGTTCACCCGAGTGACCAACCCAACCATTAAACGCAAGGCAAGACCGCAATTCAGAACATTCGTTGTTGTTGCTGCTGCTCCTTCTGTTATCGTCGTTTCCAAATTTTCAAGTTTGAGATCCAAACTGACAAATGAGGCCTAAAAGTCTTGAACAATCTCTACATGGCAAAGACTGGATTTGCTCTTCAAGTTATAATTGATGCAGCCAGCAAGTGCATTGCCGCCGCCTGTCTTCCGGTGCGCGCTAATTGAGGCACGACAAACTGCTGGCCAGTAAGAGTCGGGCACTTCCGCTAAGAAGCCGGCGAGTGTCGTGTCTAATTGGATTTGAATTGGAATTGCTCGCTGCGAGTTCGTCAACTGAGTTGACGTCGCTACTGTTGCTCCTCCTCATCCTCCTCATTCTCCTCTGAACATCTATTGTGTTTGTTTAGATTCGACGGCTTGTGGTTAATTCAATTGTTGCCACTGTGCCATTTTGGCTGTGGTTTCTACACAGGCCACAAGTGCAACGGAATCAGTTGTTCGAAGGCTTGAAATGGAGCAAACAACAGAAAGTAAAGCAAACGCTTGGCTTCCACTTTTACCAAACCATCAACCGTCGAGCCGGCAAACGATTGTTGTTGTTGAGACTAGGAACAGGAAGTGAGGTCACCGGCTGCTGCTGCGGCATCAACTTCCTCATCACCACATACTTTCCAGTGAGTTTGACGACCGATCGAATAGTGAATGAAAACTTTCGTGGAAAGTTGAAGTGCTCAGACTCGCTAGTAATAAACTCGCTCTCTTCAGTTCGTTTTTAGTTGACATTGTTGCTGATTGATGGCGATGTAACCACGACGAGTTTATATTGTCAGTTTCTCTCTTTAACTTGACAATTAGTGTGACTAGTGTATGAGCGAGGCAAATGAAATTTTAGCCGCTCAGGTTAATGTAGTTACCCATTTAGCAGTTTGCTGCCACCAGTTGATGCGATGCTACTACCTCCTTTTAACAACAGAGGCGCAGATGGTGGCGCAACGACTGGCTTTGGTGTTGCAATACCACGCCCCCACCCAATGATTTAGTGCCCTCCAGTCGGCAATCTGATGGCCATCATCGCACCGCATCACTTCATATCAATAATATAATTGATTGCATTAATTTATACTGCAACATCGAACTCGCAGCTCTTGTTTGGGGCGCAAACAAGACTACAAAACCTTTGAAATCTGCCCAATAAAACAATGGCCCTGAGTTTTCCATTGGGGCTCCGTGTTGAGCGCACGCGTTCGATTGTTTTGCAAGTTTTGATTTGGAAAGTAGCATAGTTTTTCGATGCGAATATACGAACAGCTCTCGCTGTTCCTGCTGCTGTTGCTGTTGCCGCAACAATTAAACTGAAACTGGTTCTCGCTGTCTATTTTCCGTAGTACTTGTTGATGTTATCCCTGTTATCACAAAAACTCGCGCAGATGGCGAGTTGCCACTTTCCAATTGCTACCACCAGAGAACCAGGAGAAGTTTTGCAAATTCGGATCTACTATCAACCATGTGGTGGTAGCGGTCAGGGTAGCGTCTGCAGACTGCTTCAAAAACTAACTGGTTTCCACTTTAATCGGTTGTCCTTTTTCTAATATCGAAACGAAATCAAATTGTCGTGGTCTTCAATATTAGAATCAATTGTTTCTTTTTCTCTAAATCTCTCTTATTATTATTTCGCTTGATTGGCCATCTAACTCGGAAATTTTTGTTCGAATGTTGAGAACGAGATGTGAGAGATTTCATTTGTGCGAAAACCTCTCTAACGCCAGTTCGAATCACCAATTTGTTGCCACCACCACCGCCACATGTCTAAGTGGCCAACAGCTACAAGCAAACAAGTGAAATAAAGTTTCTTTTTACGTTTTGTCGACTTATTTGTCGACAATCGACTAGTCGTTACAGCTAACCAAGAGGAATCAATAACTCGCGGCGCCCAGACTGGAGATTTATGGCTCATCGAGTTGGAAATCCCCGCCTTTACTTGAGATACAAATTACTAATTGCTCCACTTTCCCTTTCTCTGCATGCAAAACCCTAGATGCTTCCACTTCCGTTCACTATGACTCTAGCAGTGCAACGAAATCAAGAGACAAGTTGAAGATTTTACAAAACAGAGACCAACAGAATAAACCGACTCTTTGTTGGTTATTGAGCCATCATCATAACATTGGAGACGCATCAAATACTCTTCATGGTACTGCACAGACTGCTGACAAAATGTCACATGATATACTGATAGAGCCAAAGATAATGACACTATTCTATCTGCTCACTATAGTTATTATCATATCAAGTTGTGCAATAAACTTAAGTGAGGCGTTGAAAGTTAGCGTTTCAATACCTGAACTTGTGAAACTAAACGACGCATTTTGGCTTAATTGCAGCCATCAGAAAACAAACTCAAGACAACAGAACCAAAGAACTAACTTAATTTTAGACGAAGAAACTAGACCAACTTCATTGGCTGGTGCTAAGCAAAATCATCATCAGTCAAATGAGGAAATTTACGCTATCAAATGGTACAAAGATGAGGAGGAATTCTATAGATATTTGCCAAACGCCGAGCCAAAAGTATCAACTTACGAAACAAACGGAATTCAATTGGATGTAAGTACAAGTCTTTAGTTTCTTTGCAGCCCATTCACTTTCGCCCTCTTCTTTTTTGCTGCTTGCCATCATCACTCTTGGAATCATGATTTATTGTGTTTGGCTTGAGAGAAGGGAGAAGAAGTGGAAGTATTAAGAATTAAGCTTCAATAGCAACGCCAACAACGACATCATTTTATTTTAGCTTATCGACTGCTTAGCAAACGACGAGATTTGCTAGCGAGTCAGTCAGTCAAGTTGTTGGTTGATTTTGTGCGCTAATTTTGCGCTTGATTCCACCGGGCGTTAGTTCATAGAAAGAAAACTCATCGAATCCACCGACTCTCACTGGCCGGAAATTAGCGTATTCGTTATGCGATCGTTTGGGTGCTTTAACTTATGGCCGCCAAAGTTTCCCTCTTCAACTGACTGACTTTTTGTACTAACAAAACAAGTCGGCAACTTTTCATGTTGCGTGAAATCCAGTCTGACGTAACCTCTACTAGCTGATGGGTTCAAGAGGGATAGCGGCAAAGAGAGAGCCAATTAACTCTCTTGACGAGAGAGGAAGTGAATAAGCAGCTTCGCTAGGAAACGACGAACTGTGGAGCGCCACAAAATAGCAAAGCTAGTAGTAGTAGTGGTTGTAGTAGTAGTAATATGAAAATGTAAATTGCAGGTGATCGCTTTGTAAATTGCTAATAGCTAGCATGTAGTGAATCGGCTGGATGGCTATTCTTTGTGACGAAGCTAGCAACACGAGCTCTTTTTGTTTTGTTTTATTTCAGCGTGCAACCATAAAATTCAGCTCGACTTTCCGGTTCAAATCGCCCTCGCTTTTATTGCGGTGTCATGTCCACAAGTCTAACGATTGCGGCCAGGGCCGCGGCAGCTCCGGTTATGTAGTGAGGTGAGTGGTGACGGTGCAGTTGCGTGTTAGCCTTCCATCAAAAGTGTCCACTTTCGCTAGCCATTGAAGCTCTCGTTGCAGTGGCCGTTGCGGCGGCTAAAGTGACTGAGCAACAACCTTCACCTGTAAGCCCAAAAAATTAGAACCGTCGCGAGGAGTCGGATTGAGAAGAAGATGATGACATGATCACGCCAACTTAGTGGTTAGTCTCTTTCCGGTATTTTGTCTTCTTCCTCAATCTCCCATGCTTTGGTCAGTTTGGGTCTCGAACATACAATAGACATTTATGGTGGTTTTTGTGGAAAGAAAGCACTTTATTTAACTCAAGCAAAGAATAACATCACTGGCCGAGATGTAAAAATCTGGAGGTAAAAAAGTGGAGGGCGTGGCTTTGCCACAAATCGAGAAAGTCGATCGGTTATTCGTCGTTTGATCGTCGCAGACATAATATTTTGTCTGCTCTCGTTTGTTTCACGCTTGCGACAACAAAAATTGTCCCATTTGTCTTACTCGTCGAATGGCAGTGAGAGAGACGTTGAAGGGGGCAAAACTTGACCAGGTAAAGCGGCTAAAGTGCTCGCGAGTTTATTGTCGCGTTACGCCCTCTTTTTCCTCTTCATCTGAAACTTGAAACCTCATATCTAAGAGTCAGAGGTGTGTGAGTGAGAGAGACTAAAGCGACAATTAGAATTTTTCAGAAACTTGGCCACCACTGGTTTCTTGTGTGAACACCGGAGACAGGAAATGGATAGTTGGTTGCACGTTACGCGTTTCGAGGAGTGATTTGAGCCGCCAACTATTTTGCCGCCAGCGGAGGCGGTGCCTCATATTCTCACTCCAACCAAGACATTTGGTCTACCTAACATTCCCTCTTGTGAGCTCAACTCGCGCGACCAGCTCGCTTCCGGTGCCTTGGTTGTCGCTGCAACCGGCGCCGGTACTCGCGCCGCCCATCAATCATCGCGAGCCAAGTGAGAGGCAGCCGAGCGATTGGCCATAGGCGTGCACCTGAAAGGTAATGTGCGAGAGGCGAGAGTTGGCTAGTGAGAGGCCCGCGTTTACAATGCGCTCGATCGAGCGAGTCGTCGCAACCGACTGGCGGGTGCTGGCCTAAGTCAGGCAGTTTCCCTTTAACTCTCTCTTCCTCCCTCCCTCCCTCCGTTTCTCGCCCACTTGTTTCATCGGAACCATGAGCGAATCGCTCAAATATCAGTCTTTTCTCGCCAGTTTGCTTACCTAACTACTGGCAAACTTTTGATGTCTCATAATTCTCATGGCTCATAATATTTGGCCCACGCCCAACGTTTGATGCCCGATGATTCGCAAGTCACCCAGTTTGCTGTAAACTTGGCAGCTCGTCCAAATATCCTGCCTGCAACCATCCTATTTGTAGCAGCAGTATAGCATTAGCCATTAAGTTTCTCGCCATCATTGTCCACATTATCATCGATGTTGTTGTTGTTGTCAATCTTTACTTCCGTTTATTTGCCCGACCGAAGACCTATTCTAATGGCGCCTATGCACCCATTGGGCGGCTGCATATTCCCCGACACATCTTGTAGTTGAGTAGGTAGAATTTGTTTGTTGCGTGTCGCTAGCTGCTTGCCGAAAACAACGACAGTTGCGAATATTGAAATCCTTATCAACCTTTCGGTTGACAAGTTGCCGGCTTTGTGCGACTTAACATGGTTGCTCATGATTACCTGTGCTCGTAGCCAACTCGTCCAATCATCCGCTGGGAATTTGTTTTAGCGCTTCGTCGTCGTCGTCGTCGTCGTCGTCGTCGTCATCGTCGTCGTCGTCGTCATCGTCATCGTCGTCGTCGTCGTCGTCGTCATCGTCAGCTATGTAGTCAGCTACGTAGTCAACTTTCTTGTCAGTCTTGTCCGCTGCCGACTATCATTAGTTGTTATCTGTGTTGGTAGATGACTAGATGATATAATTAGATCACACAGTTGCGCGCTTGTCGTATTTTGCATTTTTGGCCAAGTTGTATTTGCAACTGGGCTCCTGGAGCAACAAACTCTGTGGGATCGCCTTCTTCGGCTGGCCGAAAACATCGGCCACTGTTTCCACTATCTTCGTCTCTCCCGCCGCCGCCGTCAGCCCTACTTCGTTTATTAGTTGTTCAAAATGAAAGTCGATTGGTCACGTAGGCTACTCTCTGTTTCCACACTGATCCCAACTTAGCGACTCGATGGGATCAGTTACATCCATCATTTCAGGGACACGCACAGCTAGTGAGCACTGGACTGAAGCAACAAGACTAGAGCAACACCGGAAGCGCCAATTAGCTTCGGGTGGTGGCCAAACGGAGCACTTAGAGCTACGACTGTCTGCGCCCTCAACATTCGAACACTCGGGTTTGATGACCATCGACGAGTGAGTGGCGATGGTTTCCTGGGTGGCACTGGTATTGTGGAGCTAGTTAAGGGTAGTCACGATCTAAACTCTGAACACAAAGAGACATAGAAATACACATGCACACAAACGAAATTGTTATATAACTCCACGCTACAATACAACTATAACAACAGCAACAACAACAATTGATTCATTATCATTAGCAGTAACGCGCGCAAACGTAACCTAATGTCGTGGTTTTGGTTTGCTAGTTCCGCGTTCAGTTTAGTCTAGTTCGGTTGCTTATATTGAAAAGCGACTAGCGCTAGTGATAAAATCCAATTCATGTATCACTCTTCGTCGGCGTACCACCTAAGCTACCGATGACGAGCCTCTCTGAGTGCAATTCTATGTTTGTTGGATCTCTCCCTCTCCCTCGCTCAACGGCTCGCTCTTGTGGTTGGCTAATTGATTGTCATTACCTGCGAGAGCGTAAGAGAGGGAGAGACGAAATGTTCGACATTCACTCTCATCATGCTCGTCGCTAGTGGCGCCAATTTCCTCCTTCGACTTGTGGAGTTTCATTTACCTGGAATCGAAGCAAAACTGACCAAAAGCAGCCAACGACAAGCGAGTGGTAAGAGTTGAAAGTGTTGAGCGAATTGTAATGCTTACTTTACCTTCGATGTCCTTTGCCATGCGAGTTACGAGAGTTTAGTGCGACGTTCTCGCAACTATGGCTAGCGCACATGATGACATAATAACCATAATCGACATTCATTTTATCTCCAAGCCAGTGGCCACTAGCAGTGGTTTCCTTGCTACCGGTGGAATTTTCTCTCAATGTACAGTGTTGGCGATGGCGGTGTTTGTTGTCGTTATACGCAGCCCTACTAACGCAAGCTGAATTCACGCTTAGTTTTACACTCTCTCACTCTCAACTTGCAAGCCGAACTAACTGACGGCCAGCTAGCCGCGGCGACAAACAGGAAATCACAGGTAATGTCTTTCTTGCTTCCACTGGCGCTGAGGCAAAGCTAAATGATTACATTTGGCTTTCGCTTCCAATGGAGCAGCCTTGCTTGCTGGTCACTCGCCGACCGCTAAGCAGACCGGCCAACTCGCCATCGACGTCGTCATTGTTGGCTTGAGTGTCTGCACGTGCCAAAGCTACTATTCTACGAAAAGTTTCGCCGACCAACTGGCCGGCAAGCGAGTTGAACAGGAAGTGGATTCTCAGTAGAAGAGAAAGTAATTTTGTTGGCTGGCATTTTCGGCCCGACTACTAAACAAGTTGCGCTTGAAACTTTTGATCCAATTGAATTCAATCAAATGGTGACAAGATTCCTGTGTGACAAACAGCCTGGAGTTTGCCACTTCTATTCATCTGAATCCTAAGTTGCGTCTCCCATGACCGTAGATTGGTACTCCTTTACTTGCACAACAACTACAACGACAACAACAACCAAAGCCTTCTAATGATGACGATACATCGACACTGTGTTGTGCAAATCATCATTACACAAGCGCCGGCGAGTGCGATAAATCTTTGCGGCTTTGCAGAGGCGCATTTGACTGTGTTGTTAGTCTTTTGGCTTTGCCTTGTGAGATTGTCATCACCTGAACTGTGGTCCCGTTGTCAGGAAGCTTTGGTTGGGGCAAGTTTCGAGCTAACAGTTAACCCGCAGCCTCGAAAGTTGTAATTCATAACTCGTCGCGAGTCTTGGCGATCATTTGCAGCTCGTCGACGTAACGACGACCGCCAACTAGTGTCTTGTCGTTGGATTAGATTTCTGCCTACGTATAGGACGGAGAAGAAAAGGAAGAAAGGGAAGGGGAAGGCTTATACCTCACAGCGGCCCAACTTCCTGCTTCAGATGACCATAAAGTTCGTGGCCAACCTCTGTGTATCAGTTTCCAACTCGCTAATCTTGGCTAAAATTTTCCCTCTTCCCCTGTTTCTTGTGCTAGAACAGGAGAAGAAGTGAAACCTAGGAGCCAACTATGAAGCGGTTAGCTGTACATGAAACCAACAGTAGCTTTGAGTTTTGCTTGACTCAAGGCTCAACGTAAACCTGGCGGCCGGCGCAGCAATCGGTCAGCAACTCTAGCCAATCGGCCGGCCAGCCGGACAACCAGCAAGCGAGCAAGTTGCCCAAGGGGATTCACTTTGGTAATGAGTTGCGCGCTCGCCCTGAGCTATTTTCAGCAACTTGCTGGGTGATTGTCAGCTGTGCCTAGCGGCGGCATTGCAAACTACTGCCTCTACACGTGTCTTCATGAAACATTCTCGTTAGTTCCTCTCTGTTTCCTCTCCCATTGTGTCGAGAGGAAGTTTCAAAACCGCAAAGTTGCTTGGCGACTTTGCGTCGCGATTGAAACAAATAGCCAACAAACTAGAGGCCGCTCTTTGTTACAGCAATCCAGAGGAAAACTGGCAGCTTCCCTGTGTCTGTGAAGCTGAAGCAACGCTAAGCTCCGATCTTGGCTCCTCCTCGATCCTGTCAATCGACATGGCGAATAACGACGACCACCAACGCGACTTCCGCTCAAAAGCCAACCGTACATTTCCATTACCCATTCCACTAATCTAAAAACCAACTACTCCCACCCGAACGACAGCAATCAAAGTCACACGAAGGCAACGTGTTCCTAACCAAAGGTAAGTCACTTGGTCCCGGGATTTGATTATAATCTACACTATCGGCGCCCATCGGAAGCTTGTCATCGCTCTCGGTGCGAGAAAAGCACAACTACCGACACTGGCGTTCAATTGGCGATGCAATGCAAATTAAACGCTTGCCGATGAGAGTTTGAGGAGGTTAAATTGATTGTTGGCTGTATTTGGGTTGGTTGCTTTCCAATATAATAATAATAGCGACCCACTGGCTTGACAACTAACATATTCGTGCCAAATATATAATCAACCAAGCGACTTCCTAACTTTACCTCTCCCATGTCCAAAAAATGCCACGATAACTACCGCCTTCACCGCGATAACTTGGAACCCCTCTTCCGCTCGGCTAAATTTACAACTCAAACAACAACAACAACAACCGCAACCTCAACTAAACTCGAGTAGCCGACGTGAACACGGAGGGCAACTATAGGTGCGAGATCCTTTCCGAGGCGCCAATATTCGAGACGGTGCGCAAATCAAAACATTTGAAAGTCTATGGTAAGTAGGAGTAGTTGCTTTGTGGTCTTGACGGCATGAGATTGTGGAGATTAACTCAGTTGCTGAGCAGTCGACTGCTAGTTAACAAGGCGAGAGTTGAGATTGAGTTTCTCGCGCGACTCCCCAACATAGTTTATGCGACTATGGAGAAGTGCGGCTCTCTAATTGCTGAAGCGTGAGCCTGCTTCTCGTGGGGTTGTCTTTGTGTGGCTTGGATTCAACGACAAGAAGAACGAGAAGAAGGGAAAACTTCAAAGAGAAGAGTATTATTATTATGTAATGTTTAATATTGTATTGTTCTCTATGGTTTGCTGTTCGCCTCTGTCTCTTTCTCTACTTTGTCGTCGTCGTCGAGCAATCGAAGCACAAAGATGCAATCGCAGCGGTGGCGACTTTCAACACTGAAGACTGACGAACAGTTGGGGGCACCTGGAGGAGCTGGCAACTGGCAATGGGGAGTTAGTTTTAATTAATGAGCCCAACATGAGGTCAGCCGGTTGGATGACTCGCTTGGTTGGTCGTTTGGTAGGCTGGTTTGTTGTGGTTGGTCTTGAAGAGAGGGAGCACAAACAAAGATGCTCTCTAAGGATAAGAAGGAGCTCGAGTGTTTGGCTTCCTCGCGGTTTTTGGTGCGACGTAAGGTTTCTGACAATGACGAGGACGTTGAAGATGGACGTTACGTAAGGCGCCACAATTTTTGCCCACCAAACCAAATCTCAAAGTGGTATGCAAAAAAGACTCGCGTCAATGCACAAGCAGCAGTACAACGGATAAGGTTAGAGTAAAGAAGAAGGATGGGCGTTGGTGGTTTTTCGTCACCAGAGGCGATTCTAAGAATAAGACTGCAACGCCACCTTAACCATACAAAGAGCACGACGAAGAAGGAGACTTATGCTTATTTCGCTCAATATTATTGCAACTTGGATGCTTTAACCACACGCTCATACTACTATCAACACTAAGGAAAGCTCACCTTCTCCATTCATTCATTAGCCAACTCGGTGATGGTGGAGCTTCTCCGGCTACACAGTGATTGAGCGCCAAGTGTCGCCGGGCTCTTGTGCTGTGTCGTTTGGTCAGGTGTACATCCTAGAGTTTGGGATCGAATCTTGCTATCCAAGTGGCAACTCTGTACTGTGCATATTCTAGATTTGCAACAAAAACAGCAGTACCTGCAACTACAATGAATCAGACGCTCACCTGGCGGCGACTGCAACTCGATTGAATGGTCAAGTTTAATCTTCGAGACTTGTCGCTGTCGCCCTCGACAACTGCCGCCGCCTTCGCCACCACAGCTACTGCTCGCACAGTTGTGGTTGCGTCAGAAATGTGGACGGCCAGTAAACCATCTAGAAATACCAAAGTGGCTCCAGTTCCTAAAGCTAGACGTTTGCGGATCATCAGCTCGCTTGCCCCGTTCCATTCATCAGGCTCATTTGAATGAATAAATGAACTGAACCGAGCTGCGTGGTGGATCCCGTTGTGTGGAATAAAATCAGTCAGGCTGTTGAAGGATCAAGCGAAAAGTTGGCGGCAGACCGAGTGAGTTAGTGACTATCCGACTGATGGAGTGCGACATGGCCAAAAGCGGATTTGCAATTGTTATTCGGCAAGCAGGTAGGCAGACGGGCGGGCAGGTGAGCAGCCAAGTAGGCGACTTGTAGGTAGGTGTAACCGACCGACAAGGAGGCGACAATAACACACAACGACATCAAAGACTAGGAAGAAGGAGGCAAGTGGAAGTTGCCGACTGTTATGGGCGACAGCGAGTTTGTTGAATTGCAAATGGAATATCTTGAAGAAGAGAGAGAAAGAGAAAAAATAGAAGTCACCTTTCTAATGTTTGCCGTTTGGGAAAGTTGCTAGTTGGATCTCAGGTAAAGGCGTTTGCCGGTAGTCAGTGTGACTGCAACTTACTCTACATTCATCTTCATCTCCTTTTCCTTGAACTCAAACTTAAACTCTAGCTCACATTCAAACTCTAACCGCACGGAGGGAGGTGACACTTCATCCTGTCTGACCGCTCGACTAACACAACGACAACCACGACGAAATTGAACGACGCCCATCGCACTTGCGATCGCGAGAGATTCTGGCACTCGGCAAACCACCGACCACTTGTTGTTGTTATTGTTGTGTCTCTGAATATGCTAAGAGTGTGTGCTGACAAAGAGTTGGAAGTTAAATAGCTTTGGGTGCTCTAAGAGCCAGAGATAAGGAGAAGGAGGAGGAGAAGGAGAAAAAGTCACTCTTTTGAGCGACACAAATGACGACGACGACGACGACAACCACCACTCGAGCTCTTCGAACCAAAGACAGAGACAAAGACAAACTGTCGTCGAGTTGATCTCCACCTCACTAGCACTAGAGGGATCCATTTAGCGGAACACAACTACTTTCCGCTATCTTTGTGGCGCAATCTTTGCGCCCATCAAAACCATCGAAACAGTCACTTGGGGTTAGAGGCGGCAGAGGCGAGCGCCGAGTAGAGAACAAAGGCCAAAGTTTATCGGCTAGCTAGCTATTTGCCGCCAACTCTTTGGCTTGACAGGCAGGATAGTCGCCGGCAGTCGCATAGGCCACCAAGGCAACCAATTTGCATGATTGTTGTCCAGCTGGTTCGGTCGCCCCATTATCTCGTTGGCGGCATCAGCATTCTGCGCACAAGTGGGACAAGTAGCACAGTAATACGAAAGAGACACACTTCGACACCAACCACCTGGCGATCGGATGCTGGGCAGTGAGCACCTTAGCGAGGCCAGCCAAGCAACGGGACGGGAGAGCTGGATGGCGACAAGTGGTATAGAGGCGAGAGGAAACACAAAGATTCTCACTCGATAGAAGAAGTAGGAGGGGTGAAAGTGTAGAGACAATTGACAAAAGTGTAGCGACTCGCCAGCGATGTGATGCCCGAAACCTAGCGGATGATCAATGATTATTTGAATATGATGATGGTGACGGTGGTGCGAGTCGACAATCGTTGGCCGGTTGGCTGACGATCGATTGTTGTTTTTGTATCTCTCTCTCTCTCTCTCTCTCTCTCTCTCTACCCTATGGATCGCAAGGAGAAACAACATCTTTGGCATCGTTAACATCTTGACCCGAAGAGGGGGTGAGAGGGCAAAAAACACAACCTACTTGCAACTGGGCGGATAAATTTGGTTCAGACCGAAACACCCGCACGCCGCAACTTCCGGGATACAAGAGAGAGAAACCAAATGGAGCCAAACCGGCGCATTGAAAACTGACCAACCGAAAGGACTGGCCTTCGTGGTGTGTTTCGTTTCACAGTTTAGTTTCATCGAAACAAACTCAAAAAAAAACTCATGATTTGTTGTCAGCGGACACTAGAGGCAAATGGCTGGGTGGCCGGCGTTTTGGTTTGCATTCTCAGCTCGCTGGTATCGTCGGTGGTGGTTGGTCAACCTAATGACATTTTTACTCCATTTCATGTGGCCCACTCGCTCGCTGCTCAGCTCCTCCATTGGATCCGATGCAAATGAACTCGCGGACCGAGTTTCTGTATGTAGAAATGGGGACTCATTCGACACACAAACCAAACTTGAATTGAAGAGGAAGACTGACAAACTGTTAGAGAAAAGACCAGAGTCCATGACTCCAATAGCGTGAGCGAGGCCCTTTTGTAGTCCAATCGCCAGAAAAGTTTGGCTCGTGTTCAAATCTCGCAATTGCCAGGCAACAACAACCAGCACTGACACCACAAAGAATCGCTTGCGCAACATCAGCGGACAAATTTATCATTTTCTCCACTCCACTCCACTCCAATCCACTCCGCTCTACTCGACACTGAGAAGTCCCGTCCAAAACTTGAGTCGTTTCAATTTGGCACGCGGCGCGCTCGAGAAACGAGATCGAGGATTCGGAAATTTAGTCATACTTCTTAAGGGACTGGCGAGTTAAACAACTTGACCAACCACACAAAACTTGATCAATGGAAAACTATTCGTCGGCTTGGTGGCCGCTGTCTCCGCTTAAGCTGCTGCTCATTCGAATAGAGACGAACAGCGGAGCCACATTTGTCGCTAGGCGCCCGCAACGTTTCGGCCCGCTCCCCATCTATCTCAGGCCGCAAGCCGCAAAACGACAGAGTGCAAGCGACTATCTGCGGTCATCAAGTGGTCGCACGATGGCCAGCTGACGAACGCAATCCATTTCTCTCCTCCCCCTCCCCTTGGCCACTCTAATGCGCTGCAAGCGGCCGTTTGCGAGCAACTAGAATGCGAGACTTACTCTAGAAAGAGTGAGAGTTGATTCGAGAAAATTGTACCAATCAACTCGACCAACTCAAATCACGTCACAGAGTCAATCTCAATTGATGGCTCGATCGTCGTTGTCGTTTTCGTCTGCATTAACTGCCATCAAGATCGTTGATTGACCAACTCCGCCTACTTGAACAACCATTGCGCTTTTGTATATCGGGAGCGCCAATGCATTGATATCAGGCTGCTGTCTCAACTCGCACGCACATTCTCCGGAACGTATCTTGAATCGACTTGACAACCACCCAACGATCATCACGAGAGAGTTCCCATCAACCTGATGATGATAATTCTAATTCTAATTACCACTAATTGGCCGCAAGCCTTTAGTAGCTCCTCCTCGTGCAAGTATGATGATGTCGTCGTCAATGCAAACGATTCCATTAGCCACCAGTTGGTTTGCGCCGCTAATCATTAGCAGCATGTGAAGAGATAGAGATACAAACACAAAGCTTTGCGGTCGATATCATGATCATTACTGTCGCTCGTGGCGCGGCCCTCAAGTTGGACGGCCTTATGCGCCGCGCGGCCGGAAGCGCTCAACAACAGTGGCCGCTGCTGGCCACTTCCGGCACCAACTGCCTCTGTTTCTGGCCGAGCCAAACTTGTGGTCCGAATTCCAAGTTCAAAGTCGAACTCCAGCGTCCAAATCCATTGTATGTTTTCATCTATCTGATTCTATTCGCACGCTTCGTCGAACAATCAACATGAAGTCTCATTAGCCATCTCTAGTAATTTGGTTCGCCTTTAAATGATTAGATTATACTGTTGTTTTTGTTGTCGGTGTTCTTTCATCCATTTCTATTTCTACTTCTACTTCTCGCTCTCGATCACGATCTTGAATTCAAAAACTAACCCTAGGCCCAATTCTCTGTCACACTATGTATATGTAAATAGCTTCCCCTGTGAGAGGACCTCGCATTGAGATCCTGGACTCCAGTGGTCGAGTCAAGAGTCCAAAGGCTCAGGAGATCTCCTATGCGGTTGGCGATAAGATTGAGCTCCGATGCAATTCGGCTCCCTCAAAACCTGCGGCTCGATTGAGATGGTATTTGAACGAGAAGGAATTGCAAGTTCCTATAAATAATAGTAGTGGTGGCATTGGGAATAAGATTAACAAAAACAATAATAATAATAATGGAGCACAAGCAAGTAAAATACATGTCACCTCCTCGCATGGCTACGATGTCAAGGTTACCCCAATTGAATACCGACAACATTACAAGGGAATCTTCTCCTCCCATTCAACTCTTATTCTAATCCTACCACAAGACGATTTGATTAACAACAAAATAAGCTTCAAGTGTCTCGCTTCTCTCAGACAAGAGGTTCCGGTTCAAAGTAAGCAACTAATTATTTTGACACCCTCGCAGGCGACGCTAAATGCAAACGCGCGGTTAGCTAGAGCGCGTAGATTTCTATCAATGGATCAGGAGCAACGTCAACTTAGACAAGATAGCGATACTCTGGTTCATCATCAAGCTGAAGGCAGGCAGCGGGCCCAAAATTTAAGACATGGAATAAGCCGCATGCCAACTCCAAGCTCAACCTTATCCAGTGGCAGATCTAACAATTTGAAATTGGGAGGAAGCACCAGCAACAGTGAGATAATTAATAGTTTGCTACTAACCGAAGCAGCAAACTCCAACGCAAACTCAATGCCCTACGTTTATGAGGATCCAGATTCAACTTTAGGACCAAGTATAATTGACCGGCCCGAGATGCTGGAGAGTTACCTGCGTGGCATTGGCGAGGCTGGTGGTGGAGCTAATGCGGCATCAGATGGCAACGACGAGAGTGGACAAAAAGGTAACAACAACAATAAAGACGACAAGCCACTTGATGCTAATTACGCAATTGAATTCAACAAAGGCGACAACATCGACTATATCCAACAGCAACGCGATAGACTAGCAAGGCAACGCTCGCTTCCCGGGGGAGGCTCCTATTCGGGTGGCTCGAGTTTGAAGAGAATACACGCAACCGCTTCCCTGGTTAAGTCGCCACTTTATTTGGACGAACTAGACCCGTTGAGGCCAATAATTAATTGGCCTCCAATGGAGGCAGGTAGACTAATGTTGCTGCCACCTGCAAACTCAATTGTTGCCATACCTACAGTTGCTCAACTCGGTAGATCTAATGATGGCCAAGCGCCGGCGCAAATTGAAGCTAGATTTGTGCTGCCCAATAGAGGAAAGGATTTATATAATAGAAATAATAACAACGAAGGATATTCAACTAGCACAACCGATTCGAGGCCCTTCACACAAGCAATGCTCGACCAATTGATTAAAAATCTCAATTGCACCTGCACTGATGGAATCATTGACTCAAAAGTCGGCTGGCTGGTCAATGACTTGCCACTTAGCACAAGGGATACCACGTACTTTCACACAAGAGTCACTCAGGACCATCGGCCGCAGATTACCATAGGCATGCAAGCGGCGATAGGTGGCATGATGTCAGCATCTCCGACGTCGTCGTCGCCATCTAGTTTGCAGTCGATTCTAGCCAAATATTACAAGAGTCCCGAGAGCTCGGCATTGTCGAACTCTCGGTTCGGAAACGAAGATAACAACGGAAACAACGCTAACAACAATCTTCATCTCATTCCAAATGACCAACTCAGGTTCGTCTGCCAAGCTACTCACCCCTTGCTCTTATATTCAAGCAGCGAAATCATCACATTCGACTTCAACCCGCCTCCAGCAGTTGGTGATGGAAGCTCCATTGACAAGTTCAACTCATTGCCAAGTAATGTGATTCAAGCAACTTCAGGTAGGCAAAATTCCATTGAGTATTACTGGTGATGATTTTATCATAATACAAAAGATTTGAAAAATCCAACTAACTAACCTTCTCTCCACCTCTTTCATTGCCAAATAGCTTCTCAAAGTAGTTCCGCGACCGGAAGTCTGAACGCGAAAGTTTCATATTCAGGATCTCAAATTATACTATCTCTAAGCTTGGCGCTATTATCAATGGTGGTTGGACACCAGATAAGATGAAAAAACTCTGAATAAATATTGAAAATTGAAACGATTGTTGCTTGTTGCAATGTGGAATATAAAAATATACTAAACCCCACAATATACTATCTTGTCATCCATCATGACGAAATTTAATCGAATCAAATTGACTCTCTTGATTATATATGCCCTTTTCGTCTTTTGTCTTGACTTCCAACTATCCTGCAGGTTATTTTATCTTGATTATACAGGAAACTCACAAAACATGACTAGCCAAGCAAAACTGGAGTCTGGTTGCGGATTTGCTCCAAACATTGAGATATAATGCAAAAGGCTTGAGTTGTATTGATATACTGTTGCACGGCCGAGATTCCGGTACACCTGAACAGTGTGTAGTCAAATTGGTGCTTGCTGCAATAGACACATTGTGTACTGATTGGCGCACTTTGTTGAGCTAACTGGTCACCTGGTTGGTAGCAGAATCTGATTTGTTGTATTCGATTTGGCACATTAGTCACCTTCGGATTTGTTGGTTGGATTTGTATAAAGATAGAAGATGCAAGACTAACTTACCTTAGATGAGCTTGAGGAACAAATAGAAGTTTCTTGAGAGCTTCGCTTCCGACGGCAAGGTAGATGAGGACTGAGAGGATGCAACAGATGGCGGCGAGCGAGCTTGGCGCTCGGACGCCAGACTTCCGTTTAGCCACAATATAACTCATTTTGGACTGAATTTATTCGAAATGAATCATTTCAATTAAGAACTCGCAGTTATTTATACTAGATCCTAGTCTCGAATGACCGCAACCGAAATTTTGTGTTGTGATCAATCAAAAGGAAAAGTCACAAAGAGTTGCGCAGCCATGGTCATCGGCGGAGGTGAAAGTGCTCATCAATCATTGCGTCAGAACAATGAAAATAAGCAGCTCATTGTAATAGTTGATGACGACAGTGATCTCTGTGGTACTATTTCATGATCATGATGACAAAATGATTCAGGGTCATCAATTGTAATAATCTAAATGATAATTCAAATCCACTGAATCATGTGATGCAACAAGCTGGTCAGTATATATATATTTATACCAATTCACGAAAGAGAAAGCATTTTAAAATTTCCCGCTTCAATGTGCCTCCAACAAAACTGCAGTTGAAATTTTTCACTGTGAAAAAGGCGCACGCTAACACACGCATCGGTTTGTTTTTAAAACGAGCGAGATTGAGCGACAGGGACAGAGATGAGTGGGCGAGCCTCCTCGTTCAAGCTTTTCCCACATGACTGTACGCTATTTCTATCTCTTTGTCGTCATGTATAAAACCTAGCTAGAGAAAATCCACCAAGTCTCCCAGGTCTTGTCAATTATTTATCACACTACTAACAAAGGCTTCTAGCATATTAGCAAGCTAACAGCACTCACCCTACAACAGCCGCCGCCTCCTCATTTTTGCAGAGCAACAGCTAGGCAACAGCAGCTTCTTTCAATTCATTAACCTGCTACTACTCCTCTCTAGAGTCGTGTAATTTCATAGTTGTGTTGTTGCCCCACTGTTATTAGTTAGAGCTAGAGGTAGCTGCGATATCAGCAGTTTACACTAGTGAAGAGAAAACAACTCCAAAGTTAAACTACCGCACACAACATAAGCCTCATACCATCGCCACCAATAGAGCACCCAAAATACAGTAGATAGGGAGATAGAGAGAACAAGAGAGAAGCCAAAGAGAAAAGCGACGATAATATAATTGAGTTGAGAACGAGAACCGCATTTTACAACACTTTGTTTAGCAAACAAGCAAGGTTGGCAAAATTTTTCAATTTTGTCCAATACATCACACACTCACACATAAACAGTATATATTATTATGGATCCAGAACTAGCTAAAGGATTTCAGGAATTGCAAGCTCAAGTTATTGAGAGTCGATCGAAGATATCTAATATTGAATTGCGCACTCAATTAACAGCACGTGACGCAAAACATACCGAGTCTATTTTAAAAACTTTCACCGATGCCGATGATATTAATACAAAACATTATTATCAACCAATTGGCCGAATGCTAGTCAAGCAAGAGGGTAAAGAAGCGCTCGATTTATTGTTGAAACGCAAAAAAGATTGCGAGGAAACGTTGAAAAAATACCAAGAGGTTAAAGAGGCCTGCTTGGTTCGGGTTAAGGAATCTGAGAATAGTCTAAGGGAGTTGGTCAATAAGAAGTTGAACAAATCAGAGCAACCGACTGCTCAATCAATTGATCAAAACAAAGATTCAATAAATGAAAAGTCGTCGAAGTAATAGTTGATCAGGTAGCTTGAGCCACTCACATGAATTTCTGCAAAACATAAACTATTAACTTATACACCTATTATACTCTGAGAAAACAAAACCGTACCGCGGACCTAACAATCGGGCCCCATAATCATAGTTCTAAAACAACCCAAACCTAAAACCATATGCTTGATGTTGAGATGCTACCCACATCTCGATCGTCTAACACTCCGAAGTACTCACAAGAACAAGAACCACACCAGCAAATATCTATCACTAGCAGCAGTAACAGCAGCGCTACCACCACTAGCAAGACTTCGTCAACTCTAGTTGAGGGAACTAGCGATAATCTAAGATTCCAAATTTTTCTTGGTGGATCATGCAATCCAACAACTTGGCGCCAAAATGTGGCTATTCCATTCCTTGAAACGAATGGCATCACATTTTACAATCCACAAACCGAAGATTGGTCTCCTGAGTTGGTCACTGTAGAGCGCCGCGCGAAGCAAACTGCCAAGCTACTACTCTTTGTAATTGATAAGCAAACTAGATCAACTGTCAGTTTGATTGAGAGTGCTTATATGGCTGGTGATAATAGAGACCTGGTCCTTGTAATAAATCCATTCGATTACAGTATTGTTTCCATTTCGGATAAATCAACCCAAGTGTCGAGTATAGTTGAAACTCGAACTACAACAACATCAAGTCGAATTCGAAACAACCTGTTGGCATCTAGCAAATCCAAAACCGCTGAATCCTTCGTCGAATCTTCGTCCACTTGCTCATCATCATCGTCCTCTATGGTTACGTCAAATTTAAGCACGCCATCCTATGATACGAGGAATGCGCAATATCCTTCGCAAACCTGCACCCATACATCGCCATCGCTAACTTCCTCAAAAGTTACGACCCTATCTGCCGCTCGTGTTACCACACAAACTTCACCTGATACTTGTAAATTTGATCAAAAAACTATGGAGTCTGTTCATGAGGAGGCTAATGAATTCTCTGGCGCCTTGAAAATCAATGGAGAACTTATTAGCTTGCCAGAGTTTAACGAATTAAAGAGAGCCCGATATATTTTACAAAGGCTCGTCAGGGGGCAACAGATTCCTATATTCAATGATATAAACCAAGCTTTAGAGCACGTGTCCAAGAACTTGTCCTTATTACAACAGACGCATATCAATCAGGATTCTGATGTCAAGAATGATCTAATCATCTCAAACGAGGTGAGCAAACTGGGACTAATGGATGAGGATGTTGTCAGTAGATCTCCTCTTGAGAACCCAACAACGACGAATGGACCTGTCAGAGATATCTATTTGTCGCTGGATAGTGATGACAAAACTTGTTTGGAGTCGGCAGTAATTCCGATGCTAGAGGAGAATGGACTCTCTTACACTTGTTCAGATGTAAATAGTATAGTTGATTGTGATTCCCTTCCCTTTAACGAACAACCTGTACAATTGGAGTCAAACCTAACTCAGAGCATTGAATCAGCTCAAAATCGACTAGGTGCGATATATAAGTCGACAACTGTTAGTGAAAGCGGCGGTATTGGCCCACTGATGGACCGAGTGCTCGACAAGGAAATCTGTGCTATACAAAGTAGCCGTGTCTTACTTTTTGTGATAACCAACAAGTGCCGTGGACTTTCCATAATGGTCCTAGCATCTCACTTTATGGCTTTGTTTCGGGACAATGTTGTCCTATGTATCCAATATTTGAATGAGCCTTGCTCGATTAATGGCGAGCCATTGACCAAGACAGCCATTGCCGATTACAATAGAGGGCGTGTTTATTTGTGCGACTATGCCATCAAATCTCAAGTACCAGTCTTTAGCACTATCCAGGAAGCAATTGAGTGTTGCAGTCGAAAGTGTCGTTACGACAACAATAAACCAAAGTGACGTTCCTTTCATTTTCCTGAATGAAGAGCTTTCTGTTCTAGTACTGATTCGGTCTAGCCAAAAGTTTGCTCAATCTATCTTTTAACCAATTGGCTTGTTTTTGACGGACAAAACAACTATCCCTCGTGACACAATGATTTCGACTCAAGCACTTGAATTGTACCCACTTGTTGATGGTAAACAAATACTACGTTGTCGAGTTTGTGGTGTCTGAGTTGCGATCATTTAAATGGCTTCATTGCCTTTTGGGCGACTGAAGGAGGTTGAATGCATAGATAGCTGAAGAATTATTTGACAGGTAAGAATGTAATCAATAACTCCGAGGTATCGATTCAATCGATGACGCATACGATGAGCATCCTCCCTCCTTCCCTCTTTCCATCTTACGCTTAAATAAAGCCAAGAAAACTAACAACAAAAACAAAAGTTGGCTCGCAACTCGCCTCCCGATGGCCTCGCTCTTGTACTTTCTATCTCCCCCACTAGTTATATTCGTGTATATATTCGCACATGAAAGTTACTAGCCAATCATGCAAATTAATATCAATATTACCGCTCGGCGGAATTACGTTCATTAAGACATTCTGGCACTAGAGCTCGCTTTTTGCGCGGCTTATCTTAGCCATTCAAACTGGCAACAACATCGCATGCCTAGACACTTGTGCATGTTACGCCAAGCTTAGCTGGCAAGTCATGATACATGTACCAATTGGAGCGGTCGTCGGGACGGCGGCGGCGGCGGCACATCCAAGGAGTTCAGGGAATAAACACAAGTCGGTCATTCATCGAGTTAGCCGCTACATGCACTCATTGCAATTTTTGCCTCGCCTATCTCCTTTGCTCATCTATTGATTTATCAATTAATCTTATACAACTGCTAGTCGGACGGCTCAGTCTACCACAAGTAAGACTCAAGTTGATCAACTTCGAGCAATTTGATTCGGAGCTAGTTTAGTGTAAGCCTGTTCGCTGTAGTCTTGGCAAAAGTAGCTCGACAGGGAAACTCAATAAGACTCGACACGCACGACATATGAAGATTGCAGTAGCTCCCAACTCAATTGATTTGGGGGGAAGCAGAGAGAGACTCAGACTCTCATTCACTCTCAGCAGCTCCACTAATTGAATGAAGGAGACAGTAAGATGCAACACTACCACCACTTGTTGAATCATGAGTCCAATGTTAGCTAGACATTGTTGCGCACACGGATGACTTTGTATCCAGTAGTCTGCCGAGTAGAAGCAATTGGAAAATTCATTTATTCATATAGTAAGCAGCTGCCACCAAATTGTTGCATAAGCTAGCAAATTGGTCGCATCGTCTCCGGAATCGAGAGCATAATACACATCAGCAACAACAAGAAAAGACAGTCAAGATGTTCTCGTTTACCATTAATACGCAAACAATCGCTCAGTACTCACATAGAATCAATAAAATCACCGCCAACTTGCTACAATCTCCCTCTAAAGGTTACTCGGGCTCATGTCCGTTCCTTCGGTCAATCTCAAGCATAACAACAGGTGGAGCAGAGAATCTAAATGCTACCTCGGAGACGAAGAGTTTGTTTGCCGATGCTGAGTATGTGGATCAATCAGCCGATGAGTCATATGAGCAGCAACAACAACAACAACAACTATCGCAACACTTACACCATCACCAACATCAGCAGCAACAAGAGTATCGAGACAGATATACAACCCATCGCCAGCACCAGCAGCAACAGGTGCAACAGAGAGAGTTCAATCAATCGCAAGAGAGGAGAGCATTCAAACTTATTGACACAAAGAAGCATCGACATCACCGAAACGATCAGGAAGCAAAGAATGACAATTGTTACGATTACAACACTAGATTAAAGGAGCTCATTGAGGCCAAGAAGGCCGACGAAAGCTATAGAATCTTCAGAAAGGTTAGAAGATTTAGCAACAACTTTCCTCATGGCGAGGAACAGGGTAAGCCGGTTACAATTTGGTGCAGCAACGATTACTTTGGCATGAGCAGTCATCCAAAGGTTCGCCAGGCGATTGCCAAGGCGCTCGACGATTATGGAGCCGGAAGTGGAGGGACAAGGAACATTGCTGGAAATAGTCCAATTCACGAGCAACTCGAATGGGATCTAGCGGATTTGCACGAGAAGGAGGCGGCACTATTGTTTTCCTCGTGTTATGTTGCTAATGATTCAACTCTGTTCACCTTGCTGAAACTCCTACCAAATTGTCATATCCTCTCCGACGCTGGCAATCATGCCTCAATGATTCAGGGAATCAGAAACTCGGCGGCCCCTAGACATATATTCAAGTCCTTTGATCCCGTTGACTTGGAGGAGAAGCTCAAACAATTACCCATCTCAACGCCAAAAATTGTAGCCTTTGAAACAGTTCACTCAATGACAGGTGACATCAGTGACGTCGGGCGAATGTGTGATATATCCCACAAATATGGAGCACTCACTTTTGTTGACGAGGTTCACGCTGTTGGTTTGTATGGCAAGCACGGAGCTGGTATTGCGCAACGCGATGGTTGCATGGATAAAATTGACATCGTCTCGGGAACTCTAGGTAAAGCCTATGGGAACTTTGGGGGTTATGTCGCCGCGTCCGCCGAGCTTATAGATGTAATCCGTAGCTACGCCTCGGGTTTTATCTTCACAACCAGCTTGCCACCAACGGTCACCTGTGGAGCAACTGAATCCGTAAGAATACTCAAGGGCGAAGAGGGTCGCCAACTGAGGGAAATGCAACAAAATAATGTGTTCCACATGAAGCGGGCACTAACAGCAGCTGGTCTGCCCCACTACCCGAGCAAGAGTCACATTATTCCCATTCCAGTTGGAAATGCGGCCAAGTGCACCAGGGTCTCAAATGACCTACTTGATATGGGCCACTACATTCAATCAATCAACTATCCCACGGTTCCGAAGGGATCCGAACGCTTGAGAGTCTCCGTAACGCCATTTCACAATGAGCGAATGATTGATAATCTCATCGAAAATATAGTGAAAGTATGGCGACGCAACGAATTAAACTTCTTGCCACCAGTTGAATTGATCAATTCCAAGTGCCGTAGGCATCAGGTGATGGGTCAACTAGATACAAGAGTTGGCCACAGTTTGTGGTGTGAGTTGTGTCACAGGAACATGGACTTGTCCAGCAAGACCGCAATTATTGGTTAGGCGGCCCGACAAACCGATATGGAAGTGGAAACTTGTTGAAACTTGGTAAACTAGAAAATAAATTTAGATTGAGACTAGTTGTTTAGTGGAAAATTAAATGGCGGTATTTATTCTGATGTTTCTTGTTGGTTGGTTGTTGGTCGTGATGACATGAACATGTCCATGTGAAACACGCATCAGCACAGTTATGATCATTAACACAAATTATGGGTGTTTGATATTGCTACCTAGAGCTATGTAAATTTTGCGCGCTTAGTCGACCTCTTCCATCTTATTGACCTCGTCGCCTCCCTCAGCTGCGGCAGCCTCAGCCTCTGGAGCACTTTCCTCAGCTTGTGGCTCGTCCTCGTCGATTCCGAGACCAAGCTTGATCATTCGGTGGATTCTTGAACCGTGAACCTCAGGCTCCTCGAGAGAGAATCCCGAGCACAGAAGTGAGGTCTCGAATAGAAGCATAACCAAGTCCTTGACTGACTTGTCGTTCTTGTCAGCGTCGGCACGCTGGCGCAATACATCAATGATTGGGTGGTCTGGGTTGATCTCAAGGTTCTTCTTGGCAACCATATAGCTCATGGTGCTGGCATCACGTAAGGCTTGAGCCTTCATGATGCGTTCCATGTTGGCAGTCCATCCGTAGTTTCCGGTGACAATACAACATGGGGATGAAACAAGTCTGTTTGATACTGTAACTTTCTCAACTTTTCCTGATAGGATCTCCTTGATTACCTTGCACAAGTTCTCGAACTTCTTTTGGTCTTCCTCTCGCTTCTTCTTCTCCTCTTCATCCTCTGGAAGCTCAAGACCCTCCTTGGTGACTGAGACCAGTTGCTTGCCATCGAACTCCTTGAGTTGTTGTACACAGTACTCGTCGATTGGCTCTGTCATGTAAACCACCTCATATCCACGCTTCTTGATTCTTTCAACAAAGGCTGAGTTAGCCACCACTTCCTTCGACTCACCTGTGATGAAGTAAATGTGCTTTTGGTTCTCCTTCATGCGCGAAACATAATCCTTCAGTGAGCACATTTGCTCGCCTGAAGCTGATGTGTAGAATCGGAGCAGCTCGGCTAGCTTGGTCTTGTTTTGTGTGTCTTCGTGGATACCTAACTTGATGTTCTTGCCAAAGTGCTCGTAGAACTTGGCGTAGAGATCTGGTTGGTCAGCAAGTTCCTCGAACAATTGGAGACACTTCTTGACTAAGTTCTTACGGATAACCTTTAGGATCTTGTTTTGTTGCAACATTTCTCTTGAAATGTTCAATGGCAAGTCCTCTGAGTCGACGACACCCTTAATGAAGTTGAGGTATTCTGGAACCAAATCCTCACAGTTCTCCATAATGAAGACACGCCTGACGTACAACTTGATGTTGTTCTTTTGGCGACGGTTCTCAAAGAGATCGAATGGAGCCCTCTTTGGTACGAATAGAAGAGCACGGAACTCGAGTTGACCCTCAACTGAAAAGTGCTTAACTGCTAGGTGCTCTTCCCAGTCGTTCGTGAGACTCTTGTAAAACTCTCCATACTCGGCCTCGGTAATATCATCGGCATTTCTCATCCAAAGAGGCTTGGTCTTGTTTAGCTCATCCTCGTCAATGTACTTCTCCTTGATAGTTTTCTTCTTCTTCTTCTTTTCACCCTCCTCCTTGTCTTCGTCGCCTTCCTTCTTCTCTTCCTCCTCACCTTCCTTCTTCTCTTTATCCTCTTCGCCCTCCTTCTTCTCCTCCGAATCTTCGGTGGCCTCATCGTCTTCGACCTCCTTCTCGCGCTCCTTCTCAAGGACCAACTTTATTGGGTAGCCAATAAATTGTGAGTGCTTCTTGACGATGTCCTTGATCTTGCGCTCCTCTAAGAAGTCAGTTTGGTCCTCCTTCAGGTGCATGATGATCTTGGTACCACGACCTAGTGGCTCGCTCATGTCACGCTTGATGGTGAACGAACCACCGGCGGACGACTCCCAGGCGTATTGGTCATCGTCGTTGTGTTTCGATATGACAACAACGCGATCGGCAACCAGGTAGATGGAGTAGAAACCAACACCAAATTGACCAATCATGGAAATGTCGGCGCCAGAGTTGAGTGCCTCCATGAAAGCCTTTGTACCTGACTTAGCAATAGTACCCAAGTTGTTGATTAAATCTTGCTTGGTCATACCGATACCTGAGTCAATAATGGTGAGGGTTCTGGCCTCCTTGTTCGGAATGATCTTAATCTGTAGCTCCTTGTTGGAGTCCAGTTGCTTAGGGTCAGTAAGGCCAGCATATCTAATCTTGTCGAGGGCATCGCTTGAGTTGGAGATGAGTTCACGAAGAAAGATTTCCTTGTTTGAGTAAAATGTGTTAATGATAAGACTCATAAGCTGTGCAATTTCCGCTTGGAAGGCAAACGACTCGGCCTTCGAGTCGGCCATTTGAACATCAGGTTGTTGTTGAACATCCGCCATGATTTAAATATGTTAGAGAGATATCTGAACTAATTTATATAACTTGAGAGTTATTTGCAGGTTATTTGGTTGGATTTGTTGTTTTAGAGTTGGGTTTGATGATATAATGTGTTAAATACTTTTAGGATAAGTTTTGCGTTTATCTCGAGGAGTTTAAATTGATGTAATCGTTTAGATTCGCGTACGGCAACTGTTTCTCAACGGCAATTCTTGGTCCGAAAAAGTGTGTGCGGCACGTTTAAATTGAACGCCTGGTAATTTCTAGAAAGAAAACTACAGTGTAAAGAGGTAGAAGGAAAGAGAGCGAACGAGCGAGAAAGACAAGCGATGTGAATAACACGCTGGATTTCAGCATGCTTCTGCCATTGCATTCGCAATGTACCGCCCGGCGCCGTCGAATTGCAAGTCAAGTTGGGGGTGGCAGAGTGCCGACCTAATGGGATTTTCATGTGTTTCTTTGGGGGAGGGAAGAGCGAGAGAAGCGAGTGTTTGTACTGCATTGATCTCAATGTTGCGGCTTGTTCAGTGCATGAGAGAGTGTGCGCTGTTTCTCGAAAGAAAACCCGATTTTCTGTTTTTCTCGAACGTTCGCGCCCATGCAAGCCATTGGAAGAATTTTGTAGAATTTTTCCAAGTTAACAAAATTCTATTTTGACACCTGTAAACACCTACCATCAGGTGAGGTAACCAGTCACCAGAAAACTCTGGTCGACCACCGACACTTGCGTAGATGACCTCCAGAGTATTAGTTAAGAGGCTAAGTGGCCTGGTCAAGCTTCGTACGCCCAGAGGCAACGGCACCCAATTAGAAACTAGCTCACGCCGAAGTTTGCATGCTGCTCAGGATCAAGTTCCTCGTGTTGAATCTCAACTATCTAATCAAGAAGTATGTAAGGTGCCATTGACAAAACCCATCCCTGGCTTACCAACTGTTGTGTATCCAGATGCCGCCGCAACAAGAGATGCGGAAACAAAAGTGACTGTGATGAGTAATGGCCTCAAGGTCGCTTCGGAAAAAAAGTTTGGCCAGTATTGTATTGCTGGTGTTGCAATCAATTCTGGTTCCCGGCTGGAGGCCTCATATCCAGCTGGTGTATCGCATTTCATCGAACGATCTGCCTTCAGGTCAACAGAGAAGTTTAGAAATCGTGAGCACATCCTAGAGGTACTTTCACATGTTGGTGGCACCTTCGACTGTCAGGGCTCAAGAGACCTCATGGTCTATGCAGTGTCAGTCATAAATGAACACCTAGAGACGGCTGTTGACCTATTGGGTGAGGCCGTTTTGCGACCACAATTTACCGACGACGAGATAGCTGACACCGCAAATAGAATATCTTTCGAACTTCAAGATGCATCCTATGATCCAGAGAGAAAGGTACTGCTCGGCGAGATGATACACGCAGCAGCATATGGAAACCAGACACTCGGACTACCCAAATTGTGTCCCGAGGAAAACCTGAAAAGTATTACCCCTAGTCTTATGTTCAATTATCTCAAGCACAACCACACACCTGATAGGATAGTGTTAGCTGGAGTTGGCGTCGAGCACGAGAAGCTTGTTGAGTACGCTCAGAAATACTTCGTCGATCAACCATCCACTTGGGTTTCAAAGCCGTCTTTAGCCAGTGAGTATCCGAAAACAATTGAACGACCCAAGTCCATATATACTGGTGGCATACAAGCAATTCAGGCTGACTTGTCCAGTGTCAGTCTAGGGCCAACTCCTTTGCCTAACTTGGCCCACTTTCAGCTTGGCTTTGAAGTCTGCTCTCACCTTGAGCTAGATGAGTTTGTTGTTGTTTGCGTTATGAATATGCTCATGGGCGGAGGAGGTTCTTTCTCGGCCGGTGGCCCTGGAAAAGGAATGTTCACTAGATTGTTCACCAGTGTTCTTAACAGGTTTCATTGGATTCATAGTTGCGCAGCCCACAATGCCTCCTACGAAGACTCTGGCTTGTTCTACATCCAATCGAGTTCAGACCCTTCACAGCTCAAGAATCTAGTCGACATTGTGATACATGAGTTTAAAGATCTGGCATCCGGACCAATATACAAAGACGAACTCGCTCGTGCTAAGAAGCAATTGATCTCAATGTTATGGATAAACTTAGAGATAAGACCCGTTGTGTTCGAAGATATCGCAAGACAAGTCCTTTCAACTGGTTATAGAAGACAACCCAAGCAACTCATTGAGAAAATTGAAAGTGTCACCGAGGAGGACATTAGAAGGGTGGCCACTAAAATGCTCAAGAAAACACCAACTGTTGCTTGTCTTGGAGATCTAGCAAACTTACCTCCATACGAATACATCAAATCAAAGTTGAACTAGTTTTTTATTATGTTTATCGATCATCATGTATAGAAGTCAATTAAACACCCGTAGATCCAAAACCGTTAGCTCCTCGATCAGTGTTATCCAACTCATTCACTTCCTGGATGTCAGTGTAAGCGATCTTCTCACAAATTAGCTGGGCAATCCTATCGCCTCGCTTAATTTCGAAGTCGAACTCACCAAAGTTGAACAAAATAACATTGACAGGTCCACGATAGTCCTCATCAATGACACCTGCTCCTACGTCGATGGAGTGCTTCCACGCCAAACCGGAGCGAGGTGCAACTCTTCCGTAACATCCCGATGGCAGGGCAATTTGGAGATCTGTTTTGACCATCTCTTTTCCATGGGCCTTGATCACATAGTCGTAGGCGGCGTACAAGTCGTACCCTGCTGAAAGTTTTGAGCCCTTAGTTGGAACAGTGGCGAACTCGCTTAGTTTTTTGACAAATAATTTCGACATCTTGATAGAGTAAGATTGATTTTTGAAAAGATTAATAACGGAAAATTTGTTAGTTACACTTGACACGTGAGATTTATGGCGCGCGTTGGATGCAAAAACAAAGGATTCGGACATTCAAATAGCAACGGGTGAACTTTGGTTGCTGTTGTGACTTCCACTCTTGCGTTCAGAAAAGTTCGTGCAACTCACGTGTGCATCCATTATTTACTGACACCGGCTCACTAAAATTAGTAACTTATTTATTTTATAGATATTCAATTCTGTTGAGTATCTATTTCATCACCATCATATCAATAGCTATAGTTGAACCCCATGGATTCCTCGCTTTATTACCACCAATCGAAGGAGAATCTCACATTGACGCCAAGACGGAGCCCTATGCTAGAGGCCGTCCAAAAACGAAGACGCGAAGTGGTCAGATCAGAGAAAGCAGCGTATTGGGCTTTATTCAATACTTCCATTGCCCTAATATCATATTATGATCTATGTTACCTTAAGGTGTTGAGTGATATCTCAGTGTACTTGACTGTATTCGAGTGGTTGTTATGTGCTTTATTTACCACAACTGCCTGTTACGACTTTATCATCCATTTCTGGGCCCACACAGTGATGAGACCCATAGTTATAAGCCCTAGTGAGAAAAGATTATTAGGAATACATGACGACGAATTTGGATTCAAGATACAAGAATCGCCACCTGTTAACAAGGAGCCAATTTATGATAACTTACCACCCTACGAGATCCATTATTCATTTGAGGAAGACGAGAAAGTAGTACAACCATCTGAGAGGATAAGAAAAGTCATAAGGTCAGAAGCAACATCAAAATAAACTATTGTGCGAACTATCTGCGGTTTGTTATTATATCAACTTGTTGAATAGTCATTCTCTTATCCATCGTTTCTTCTAATTGATTTAGCTCATCGTTCATTGGTTTGTCAGTCGGTCGTTTTGTTAAGATTTTGTTAGAACATACAACTTTAACGTATCATATCTTCACTGGCATGTCAACAACAACAGCCTTGACCTCGTAATACTGGCTCAAGCCATCAAGTCCAAACTCGCGGCCAACGCCTGACTGCTTGAAGCCTCCAAATGGAACCTGAACCCCACCAATTAAATATTGATTAACATACACCTGCCCGGCATCAAGTCGAGCTGATACTTCCAAAGCAGTGTTCAAATCCTTGGTAAACAAACCAGCGCCGAGGCCATAGCTAGTACTATTGGCTCGCTCAATTACCTCTTCGGTATCCTTGAATTTGAGAATCTGCTGCACGGGGCCAAAGATTTCCTCCCTAGCAATTCTCATGTTATCTGTAACATTCGAAAAAACGGTTGGCTCAACAAACAATCCCTTGTCGCCAACTCGCTTGCCGCCAATCTCCAAAGTGGCGCCTTCCTTAACGCCGGACTGGATCAAGTCCATCACCTTGTTGAATTGTTCCCCGTCAATTTGGGGCCCATGATCAACACTCTCGTCGAGTGGGTCACCGATCTTATGGGTCTTGGCTAATTCAACTGTCTTCTTAACAAATTCGTCATAGATGGACTCATGAACAAAGGTTCTGGTTGCAGCAACGCAACATTGGCCTTGATTCACAACACACATCGAATGGGCCACCTCGACTGCCTTATCCAGATCGGCATCCGGAAATATAATCAATGGACTCTTGCCGCCCAATTCAAGCGAGACTCGCTTGATTTTGTCCGAGGCGATGCGCTGGATGAGCTTGCCGACTTCGGTACTGCCAGTGAAGGTTATCAAGCGAACATCTGGATGCTCAACAATTGGCTGGCCTGTAGTCGGGCCAAAGCCGGTGACAAAATTAATGACACCTGGCGGGAAGCCAGCCTCTTTAACGAGCGAAGCCAGATAGAGAGCTGTTAATGGTGTTTGTTCAGCTGGCTTAATGACAATAGTGTTACCCATTGCGATAATAGGAGCAATCTTAATGCAAGTGATCTCTATGGGATAGTTCCATGGAAGAATGGCGCCTACAACGCCCACTGGCTCGTAGCGAGTATAGGTAAAGGTCTTTCCGTCTGAGGGAATGACGGAACCAGAAACCTTGTCTGCGGCCCCGGCGTAGAATCTCAAGCAAGCAACTGCGGTTGGAATGTCACCTTCCCTCGCAACCTTGACCAATTTTCCATTGTCCAACGTCTCCAAGCTTGCTAGGTAGTCAATGTCACGTTCAATTAAATCAGCCAACTTAAACAACAGGGCAGCCCTCTGAGTGGCATCCATCTGACGATACTCCGAGTGGAATCTCATCGCTGCCTTAGCAGCCTGAACCGCCCGATCAACATCACGAGCACTTGCCTCTTGAACCTTAGCAATCACTTCCCCGGTCGCGGGATTGATCGTATCGAAAGTCTTTCCATCAAGGGAGTCAACAAATTCATTATTAATGAACAATTGGGTATATTTAATCTCTGGCTTCTTGACAATAGACATGTTGATTCGACTAATTTGGTAATTATTATCTTTATGGGTTCTATGTGAATTATTATTGTTGTTCTTATTTAAGTCAATGACTATCTCTCTAAACAGAATTAACTTTTAGTCTTTCTCTCTCCCTCTCTTTTTTGTCGTTCTCTTATGTCAAAGTTTTAGTTCTGATCTCTAAATTGAATTCGAATTTTGTTCCAATTCTTAAGCAATTTTTTGTGATGTCCTACGAAGGTTTCCTATTTGTGTAGAATGTTCCACAGACAGTTGTTGTCCTCTTTCCTCTCGTTCTATTTTGTTCTTTCGTTCGTTTAGAGTTCTTAGCTTATCAATATTTTTTTACTCTTTATGCTTTGTACTGGTTACTGATGACGATGAGCTTGAAATTTTAGGGTTATAACCCTGAAAAGTTGCGACCCAAAGAACTTGCAGCGGCTGCGGTGGCGAACCCCAGAATGCGCCAACAGGTATACTGCGTGTTGCCTTTGTGTGATGCAGGAAAAGGGGCTTACAAGGAGAGACCTTCTACGCATGACGCGCCAATCTGAAATTGGTCACTGGTTTTAGACCAAACTCAACATTCTGAACCCGAATATGTTCGAATTTTGCCCATATTATTTTTAGTTTTCGAGATATTGGGACCAGAAGAGGGCATTCTAAGCGGAAAAACCCCAAGCTCGGACGGATAACCTGCGCGCGGATGGGGTTGTTTAAGAAAGTTCCCTAGCCTTTCTCGATAAATACGAATAATATGGGTAAAAGACTATCCAAATGATATTCAGGATAGGGTGGGGATGGATTGTGGCCAGAAAATTCCAAAAAAATAGTGTCATGCGTAGAAGGTCTCTCCTTGTTAGCAGTGCATCCCCTTTCGAGCCTTTGTTCTGTCAAATTTTGGGGTCCATTCTGCCGCATCCAAATGGGTATTCTGTTTGCTTTTTATCCATGAATCGTGCAGCACACAGGTGAGCCCAATGGAATGATGCTGCTGCTGCTGCTGTTGTGACTGTTCAATCAATATACCTGTGGCCAACTATAAAATGACTTGGCCTAAAATGGTGATTTCAATATTCATTCATATATCTATATATTTATCTGTCTATACAATTAATATCCCTAATTATAACAATGTAATGATGACGATTCAATGTGATAATAATAATTAGAATGAATCTCTTATTATTCTTCCAGCTGACAGACCAGTGAGTTTGTTTTTTGCCTGGCTCATGTGGAATTTATTTCCTGAATTCTACAATGATGAATTTATCCATTCACCTAGCCTGTTGAGTCATATTTGTTTTCAACATAACATTCAACAATTCCACTACTGGTGAGTATGATTAATCCCTGTACACGTCCCAGAGCCTGCCGTAGCTTGGCTATGATACTGGACCAATTGGGGCTGCTGATGGGATTGATGATGATTGACCAACGGCACCTGTTGCTGTTGATTAGGTACTGGTGGTTGTTGTTGGCTATGATGAAGGTGGTGGTGGTGGTGTTGTTGGTGTTGTTGTTGTTGATGATGATGTTGATGATGTTGAGACGATTGGTGGAGATGTTGGTTTTGGTGGTGTTGTTGACCTTGATGCTGCTGATGGTGGTGCGACCCAAGGTGCAATCCGCCGCCACCAGCCAGCCTGGCGGGCAGCTGATGTTGATGGTGCTGTGGTTGGTGTTGTTGGTGTGATAATTGTTGCTGCTGCTGCTGATTCGAAGTCGCCAACATACTGGCCACTAAAGCATCACTCATCACCTGCAACGATCCTACATTTGTAGTTGCTCCAATGGGCGACTTGGGCTTCGAGGGCAAGCGTCCACGACGGCCCTTCAAACTGTCCGTTCGCACGCCCTCGCGCACCATGCCCACGTCGAGACACTTCTTGTAACGACAATATTGACACCTATTCCTCCGCCGCTTATCAACAATGCAATCCATAGAGCCTGAGCAAACATACTTTGTATTCTTCTGCACCGAGCGCTTGAAGAAACCCTTGCAACCCTCGCAAGTGCGGACCCCGTAATGCTGACAAGCGGCATAGTCGCCGCAAACCGCGCAGACAGGTTGTTGTTGTTGTTGCTGGTGTTGCTGGTGTTGGTGGTGGTGATGTTGGTGATGTGTTTGTTGTGCCATATGCTGTTGATGTGACGCCATGTGTTGGTGCTGCTGTTGTTGTTGTTGTTGTTGCTGCTGCTGCTGCTGGTGAATCGAACTTCCGCTATGCGAACCGTGCAACTCAACTATAGGCTGCTTGGCGCTTGAAACCCCAATCATCTTGAGCTGTTGCTCCTGCTGCTGCAACTGCGGTTGTGCCGGCTTTTGAAGCTGGTTGGTATCCATAATAATGTGGGTCCTCTCAGGTACATGCACCGACCACTTGTTGGTGGCCATCATCGAGTGCTCAAATTGGTGGGTTTGTTGCTGGTGTTGATGCATTGCCGACTCGGCCGCCACGGCGACCAGCGCCGCAGCGGAAGCTGTAACCATCGGCGGCGATGAAGTCAACGGTTGCACGCCTGAAATCGACAACGACGCAGTGGACGCCGGTGGACTATCCTCATCGTCTTGGCTTTGATCTAGATGAAACTCTAGCGGCTCATCCAGTTGATACAATTGAGGCAAATGGTCAGTTAATTCTTGATCTTGATGCTGCTGCTGCGACTGGTGGTGCTGCTGATGCTGCGACTGCTGTTGTTGATGTTGATGTGGTTGCTGCTGTTGAGCTTGAGACTGTAACAGGTTGTCTGGATGAACTTGAAGATGTGGCTGTTGGTGCGCCATGATTGTCGTCGTGTTGGCCGCGGATGCCCCTGTAACCGGATGTGACTGCTGCTGGTGTGCTTGGTGAGGTGCTGCTGTTGCCGTAGCCGCTGCTGCTGTTGCAATGTTGTGGATAGAAAATGGTTGATAGTAATTGATATGATTATGATGATTGTTTTGACTGAAAATATGCTGTTGATGGTGGTGGTGATGGTTGTGATGCGGTTGCACAATTTGCTCGTCTCCTAGCAACATAATTTGTTGGTGATGACTTAGTTGGATACCTTGGTGTGGTTGCATCTTGGAGGAAATTTTTGAGATTTCAGTTTAGTGGTGATCATGTAGCGATGGTCGGCAAGAGAGATGAGTCAATGTGTGGGTTAGTTTTGAGTGTTCTTTTAATGTCGTTAGGTGCAACTTTTTGCGCCACAAATCTAGCAGAGAAACTAAACTCTCACTTGACTAACTGATTAAACTCTCTTCCAAAACTCACTACTTCAATCATTTCAATTAATTGAATTGTCATTAAATAAATGCACACATGTTATTGCGATTGCTCGTCTAGCCCTCTCTTTAAGTGGCGCCTCGCTACAGTTAAGTTGAAACAATTGATTATTTTTACAATCAAATAAATCCCAGTGGCTCCAGCGCGCTCAGTCTCAGATTTGGTTCCAACTTCATTGAGCCCACCGAGAGCAAGCGCAATGGCAATCTGGGTGCCTCAGGTATGATGTGGCCCTCACTGTGGAATTGGGTGAGTCTATTTGTTATTGGATGCTGTGCGATATTAGCGCACCGACGCAGCCACAGAACAAGGCAATTGTCGTGATTATGATTTGGCGCTCAGGTAGCACCACCAACAACATCAACGAAGAGCAACAAGTGGCTAGATTATACCAATGAGATTCTCTTTCTCTCTCACTCTGACTACTAATTGAGCTGGGCGCTGCCTGCTATGAGTCTTTGAGTTTTTTTTGTTGGTCACGAAACGATGATTAAAGTGGACGGATCGCCTCACGGACTACACGATCCGAAGCTCTATTCTATCTTCATATTTCTGTTTCTATTTCTATTTATCACCAATCAGCGGAATCTATCCATCGACCAAGCGATGAGCTTAGCAGTTTGGTGCGATGCGATCCGGAGTGATGGTGCTCTGTGATGTAATGTGAAACACTAGACACCCTAAGCTAGATTGATACATCAACAAGCGGCCCACTACTTCACCTTTTCCGCTATTTATCCGTTGCGCCAACCACTTGTTTCCCTCTTGCTATCTCTATCCTTGTTTCCTCTCTTTTCTTCTCTCTTCTAGCTCAACTCACCCACTTGCTCAATCAATCGTCACTTAATCATGATGCACATCCATCTATCATTTCTTTCTTTCTTTCTAGCGCCTAGTTTAGCATACATCACGAGTTCTCCTCCTTAGCCCACTCAACTTTGATATAATTCTTTGCATCAATATGAAACAACGTATCCTCACAATCCGCCGCCAACTTGTTATATGTCTCTCTTTCTCTCCCCGTCCAACTCACTGGCCAACTTATGATCTATGTTTACTAACCTAAAAGAAAGCTGGAAAAAGAGAGAAAAAATCGAAGCTGCAGATCCAACAATCAAGTGTTTTGCAAGAGATGCGCACAATCTGACTGCGAGCAACCACTTGTGGCTTGACGCGCATGCTCAGCTCACTAGCCTTTTTTCTCTCACTGCAACTCGCTGTTGGTTAAAAAATCCCAGTGAAGTGATCAACGCAACCCCAGTCCTCTTCTCTCGCTGTCCATTTCATCAGGATTGAAATCTCAATCATCGGGATTCGGATGCGCGCTAATTAGCATTGGCGCGCTAACTTGATTCCAAACCCTCCGCCATTTGAGTAGTGCCCAAAGAAGAGGTTGCTTCTAGGGCTTGCCTACCATGTTACCGTATTGCACCACAGTGGTGCTCTTACCTCTACAAGTGAGGCATTTGCATTTGGCCAGCACGAAATCATATGTAAATCATCATTGCGCGCTAGTATTCAAACGCGCGCGGCTCAGGCTCCAGGTTGGCTCTCCGTTTTTTTGCTCTCTCGCATCATCTAGTTGAGTGTTTTATAAAATAACTAGCTAGACAGTTGAACTACGAAGTTAGATTGTAGACGGTATATTATTTTCCCTACCCAATTGCTGCATCGACGAAACAGAGCGAGTTTCTCTCGAGTCGCTGGAAACAGTTTGCAAGTGATCGTGTCCAAAAGGATACTTATGGGAGTCTTTTGTCATGTTAATATTACGATTTGATTCAATTATTTGTGCAAACTAGATCTCAACCATCTGGTGGTTACGTAACTAGACTTAAAATTTGAAACAAAACTCTAGTATTCTCATGATCATCGATTCTTCCCCGAAGACTCGCAGTGATTGATTAAAAAACATAGTATCTTTAGTGTCTCTCTTCTCCTTCTTTTTAAATGCGCTATTCCATTGAGTCGAAGCACTATTATGAAGTCAAAGGGGTGAGGCTGCAACTATAACAACCACTGGCGCACGCACTAGTGTCCTGATCCTAATCAGCGCGACATTTCAATGACAATGAGGGAGAAACCGGGTGGCCAAGTGACCTCGACAAATTCACGAGGCAACTTGGAAACTGAGCGTTTCCATTGAGAGTATCAGCGACTAAGTTGATTAGATCGACTCTCAAACCAAACCATATGTTGCATGCACTAGCATAGAAAACAACCTGAGATTTGCATTCCTCAATGGATCAACAAATTTCTGAGCCAATCGTCGCGGTTTCCACTCGTTGCAAGAGGAATGAAGGATGGAATGAATGAACTCAATGTCGTTTCAACAACAACAACAACAAAAATGGAAACCACCAACCTGGATGGTGGTTTCCATTTTGAAGCGGCGGCGGCGGCGGAGGGGATCTCGTTTGATGGCTACGGCAACAGAACGCGATTTCGATTGTGTCGGCCGCAGCTATCTACCGCTGCTATTTGCTCGTCATCACTGTCTTCCATTTAGTGGCAGATGATTTGTTAGAATTGTTGTTGCTGCTGCCGCTGCCATCGGTCTCCGTTCGGCCAAATGTGCAGTGATCATAATAGTTATGTGGTTGAATAATAAAAATAATGGCGCCTGGTGTCGTATGAGTTGCCGACTGGTTGGTTGGTTGGCTGGCTGACTGGCTGGCTGGCTGGCTTGCTGAGTGAAAAGCAAAGGCAATTTTGGAGGCTCGAGTTGGTAAGATGGTCTCAAAAGCTTGAGCTACCTATCTAGCTAGCTCATCTTCGCAACAGATCCCCGCTTACAGGTACTCTTCTCGCGCATTCACTCGTTCATTCATTTACCGATTGATTATTGCCAATCAGCGGCGGCGCCATCAGGTAGCAATGGCGCGCATACGCAAGACGATTGTGCTCCTCGCTCTAACACAAGCAACAGAGTGAGGATTTTCCGAGCGTTCATTCATTCACCAACCTGTTGCGCTTCCGTCTTTCTCCCGCACTCGGCCTCGTCCTTTGCCAACTTGCTCGCCCGATAACAACACAGCTGCAACTCGAGATCAGTAGCCCGAACGACTTGAGCCTACGACGCGCGGACTTGTGTTCGCAACCAGCCAGCCAGCCAGCCAGCCAGCCAGTCAACTAACCAACCAACTAGCCAACCAACCAACCACCTGTCGGCTTATTAGCAAGCTCGAGTTTTGATATAATGATGCCGCAATAGTGATTGCCATTCTACCTGCTGCCGTCGTATTCTGGCCACCACACGGTTAATGGGAATGCATCTCGCTAGTTGCGAGAATTGGTGAATAGATAGAGAGGGAAGAATTGAGATCCTGATTTCATCGAGCACATCAAGTGATCGACTCCAGCAAACAGGTAGATTACAATCGCTTTATTCCAGAGAGCCTAATTTACGCTTGTAACTGGGGGAAAATAACTTTGTCGACTACTCGGGCATTATCTTCAGCCAGTTAGTTAGTTAGTTAGTTAGATAGTCGGTCCATCGATCAGCTGACTGAGAAAAGAGAAAGAGAGAGAGAGAGAGAGATGGAGAGGGAGAGAGACCACACATCAGTATTGAACCGAAACTCAACTGGTGGTTCCTCTTACCGCTTCAAGCTTCAACCTGAGCGTTAAAACGTTCAAATCCGCAACGAGAGATTCAATAGACACAATCGTTGGGCCACATGGTTGCCGCTCGAGCCCCGCAACACAACACTCGTGGGCCTACCTCACTCATAACCGTTTTTTCTCACTGCAACTAGCTGGCTTGCTGGCAGGCCGTTTTAAATCATTCCAGTGGCTCACTGACGTGAGTTTGAATTTAAGTAGCAATAAAATTGGAGGCATCAACAATAATGATCGTCAGCAAAGAGTCGTCGCTCCTGCCTGTCCTCTTGCAGCCAGCTACCTGTTCGCCTGGCTGATTGCGAGCTTCAGCTACCTGTCGACAGGTAGCTGAATCTCAGATTATAATCATTTGATGCTCCTGCTGGCGTCGTTGCTATCGCTGCAATGGGGTTTTCTCTGTTCGTCATCAACTTACAAGTTGGATGGTCATCAATATAACTGACAAGCTAGACAATTCAACTTGTGTGGCTGTCAAAAACGATCCCCTCTTCTATCGAGGGAATCGCAGAAGAAGCGCACGCGTTACCAGAAAACCCAAGTGACAGGTGGCGCTTTAGTCTTAGTCGCTGGCGTTGCTCTCTTTGAAATCAAAACTAAAATTACTAAACTTGTGCAAAGCAACTGATATTCGAAGCGGCGATACATTTGACATGCTAAGTAATATGCGTGCAAATTAGAGAAAGAGAGATGCAAGGAGGATACACTGTGCACTAGACTCTCGGGTAGGGAGATTAGTGAAAGTGTTGGTCGGTTTAAGCTGAGCACACGAGGAGTCAATCAGGGACACACAAGTTTGTCGAGTCACGAGATGTTGAAATTTATAAGCGCCCCCTTCATTCGCCTATTTCTTCATTCATCCCTCTCTATTTCTCTATTACTTGTGTACTAATCGCGCCCGCGAGTCCAGCTTCAGCTCCAGCTCCAACTCCATTAAGTCTCGTCCGTTTGTCTAATTGTCTCTCGCTTGTTGCAATCGAGTTCTCATTTGAGCCAGCTAAATTCTAGCACTCGCTCACTGGTTCGCTCGATTGAGGAAGTGTCTATCTGGAAGCTGCTCTTGTTGGTTGGATGGATGGAAGCGCAGGCGCTTCTTCAGTTTGGCATTCCAGTTTCATTGGATTTGTTGCCACTGATACTCCAGCCACTGAGATGGTGGTAGTGGCAGCGAGCAACGGCAGGCGGTGGTAGCCGGCCAACGGTTGGCACCTGTTGCATTGGCAAAATATCGATTCACCAACAAGTACCTGACAAATGGCACTGGGAGGAGAGGAAATTGGATAGTTGAATGAACACTCGAGGCGTCATATAAATGAATATTTCTTTTCCACGTGACGTACGCGCATTGGATTGAATGGAAACAGATCAAGAAACAAGTCGGCTCGGCGAGGATGGAAACGAGGACGACACTGTTGCAGACATTGATGTTTGTTTGGATGCCTCCTCTCTGCGCAGATTATAACGCACTGTTGTTGATTGTTTTGCGAGGAGCAACCAAACAAGCGAGCCAAAGACACAGATGCACAGGGAGTTGGGGAGAAAGAGAAAGAGAAAGGAACTAAGACAACAAAACACAATTACGCAGTTATAAATGCGCAAAAATTTGCAAGAAAAATCACATTAGCAGAGTTGGACGGACGGAGGAGGAGACGAGCACGAGGAGTTAATAACTCTCTCTCTCTCTCTCTCTCTCTCTCTCTCTCTATTGCGCTTGAGGAAATCATCATTGATGATCAAGCTGCAATGCCAGCACTTACACTGCAGCCGCTGCTCACACTTGCCTGAGTGTGAAATTAAATGCAGCCAGCCCGTCAGGCAGCCATCTTTTGAAGGCGCAATTGATGATTATCATGATGCTAATTCGCGACAATGAGCAGAGCTTGGATTGCGCTAGTATCATATGGCGGAGCATCAGCCAGTTAGTCGGCTTCGGGGAATCGGCTCGAGCTTGCCGCGAAATCAGTGTATCGCCAGGCGCCACGAGCACGACTGGTTGTCTTAGCGCCCGATGTTCGTCTTACCTGTTCGCTCGCTCGCTCGCTCATCAGTTCGTTTGCGTAAACAGCGCCGCTGGAGCTTCCCTCGCTGCGTTAAAGCTGTGCGTGCTGTCTCTCCCTCGCTCTCGCCGCCACATCTACGCGTCCGCTCACATACACAGACACTCTCATGCAGACACTAGCACACCATCCACAGGTTGGCGAGCTTTACAGCTTATGCTTAGGTGCGTGTATGTGCGCGAATGCCAGTGTGTTGGTCTGATGGAAAGCGAACGGAAATGGAGGGAAGCGTTCATTTAATGGCTCCATTGGAGTCTCGCTCGCTCGCTCGATCCGTTGGCCTCACTGTCTCTCAAATTCGTGCGAGCAAAGGAGCGGTGGTGCTAAATGCGGCGCCACAGAGCCAAGTGCTTGGTGGCAGTGACATCAACTTGGCAGCATCCACCTCCGCGACAACCACAGCTACAGAAACAGCAGAAACAGCGAGAACAACAACAACGTTCAACTTGACGACCACCTGATGATGGTTTGTTTCATCAAGTTTAGTTTAGCTGAGAGTCGTAGCGAACCAAACAGATTCTGCGTCCGTCACTCTCATTGCATCGGATGCGACGCTGCTGGTGTTGGGGTGGTCCTGCTAGTGGTTGTTGTGCCAACGAGACTCGAGAAGGTGCCAGGCGGGCGGTCGTATCGTGCAGTCGTCTGCGTTTTGTTTGAGGTAATAACACCACTTTGCCGCGAGTAATTGTTGAGCTGAAGCACCGACCGCGGGCGCCTTGGTTTGTTGTGGTTGATTCCAACTTGCATCACTAGCGTCACTGCAATTTGCGTCAATGAAACGCCAGCCTCGGGACGCTAGGGGAAAAACGCGGCCTTACTTAGCCGACGGGATGAAGCTGCTGCTGATTTGGATGCTGCGCTGGCCCCAACGGCATCGATAACATCGTCGATGGTGATTGTACTGACAAAACAAAGCAGCCCATTGGCACAAAGCTGCTCAGCATTAGATCAATTTACAAGCGAGCCAACCAACTCTAACCGAGGGAGATTTGATTCAAGGACTCGTCTGGACGCGCGCACCCATTGGCTCAACAATTGGTTCATTTTTTGTCGTCGCTCCTCTTGGGGCGCTTTTACGACGGGCCACCTCACAAGGACAGCAAGCGCAACTGCAAGCGCAAACGCCAAGCTAGCAGCTAGCTTGCCATTTGGTTTTCTGTCATTAGGGCTCGTTGAACTGCAACACTAGACTCTGAGCTCCAGGGAGATGGCTAGAAATCAGCTACACTTTCCGCCTGGAGCAAAAAGTAATGACTATTTTTATGGCGAGCCCCCAAATCGGGGCCAGTTTTCGAACACAGCGCAACTGTTGATTTCGAAGCTCAGCCAAAAGGGGAGAGAGAGAGATAAACGAACAGGTGGCAGCAACGGCAGCATCGGATGCGACAACAGTGCCGCATCCGATGCGGCCACACAGTTTTAGTGGCAGTGGGGGTTCTGTTACGCAACATACTTGTCACTGCTCGGCAGTCCGTTACAGTTGTAGTAGTGGACAGTTATAAAGTTAGCACTGGTGGTGTGTGTCGGTGGAATAAAGTGTGCAGTCCAAGCAAAGCACAAATCCCAATGGAGCGCTCCATTGAGAGGCGAGTAAAATTCCGCTTTCCAATCGTCAGCTAGCAACTGCCACTTTACCTGCCTACGCCGCCGATCACACGCTGGCCGTGGGGCCGTTCAGCGTGCGCTTACGTAGCTTCACGTGTGTAGTAAAACACGTAAAGCTACTAGTGATATCATGTGTTTAGAATTGGACCCGCTGCTCATCGTCGACCATGTTGTCGTTGGTAGTGGCAGCGGCGGCAGCTCATTCAACTCTCCTCCAGCTTGACATCGAGCTGATATTTCCACCCGAACCAAACTAAACTAAACTTGGAGGTCGAGTTCAAAGATAGAAAGCCGCTTGTTGGCTTACCGCTCGGCTCGAGACAAAAGGTTGCGCGCTTAATTTCGGCGTGAGTGGGCGCGTGGATATTTAGCCTTGGCGTTGGCGTTGGCCAGGTGAGGCGAGGCGAGGCGAGGCGAGGCGAGGCGAGGTGCCGCCGGCTCACCTGGCGACACCTCACCTGGCGAGACGAAACGATGAGGCGCGTCGTGCCGCGGCTCTATCGGCTCTATGCAGTGCGATGCCGCGAGCTCGCCGTCCACTAACGAGATTCGAGCTCTCGCGCCGGTAATGGCTGCTAGTGGTGGCTGTGGGAGACTCGTATAGTTGGGCGGCTGGCAAAGTGAGCGGCAAACTTTGGGGTTATTTAGGGAACCTCGGGCATCTCTTTGCCGGGCAACCGAATCGACAGCGAACATCACGAGAACAACTCACTCACTCATTCATCCATCGAACTCCTGGTATTGCGCGCAGTCCACTTGCAGCGCAAGTGTCCGCCTACCAACTTGCACTAACGCCACGACCACTACAAACCGGCAAGACTAAACTCGGCACACGGTTGCAAGCGCAACGCTATGGCCAAAAGGGGAGCCAACAACGTGAGCAGCAGTGCCGCTGCGGTGGTTCACAGTGGCGGCGGCTTACGTAACTTTCATGCCGCCCACGCAACGAGCGAGCGCCACCGGATCCGCCGCTGTCGGCGGCGTCCGCGGTGTGCGGCCGATCGGTTGGCTTGAATTGGACGCATGCACTGCGGCGCTGATGCAGTGGAGCACACAAACGCACAAACGCACACACACACACACACACACACACACACACACACACACACACACACACACACACACACACTACGTGTAGTACGTACGTAGGTAAGGAACGTAACGTAACGTACGACCGTACGTCGTCGTCGTCCGTACGTACGTACTACACGACGTCGTCGTCGTCGTACGTA
>WNKI01000002.1:6014955-6052249 GCA_015350385.1 Aculops lycopersici
AGAAGAGTCTTTATATTTAGTTTTCTCATTCGATTCGACCAGCGAAAAATATACACTGATCCCGAACGAAACGCCAACCAATTGAACTCGACTCCTCTCTCAATCCGCTTCCAAGCTCAAGGTCAATGACTCGACGACCAACTAAACAAGAATCAGGGGCTTGTGTCTGGAGAGTCTTGACACTGGCGTGTAGATTGAGAATGCACAAAAACACACTGAGAGAGAGAGAGAGAGACAGTTTGAGATTGAGAGAGAAAGACAAACACACCTACGCGTAATGGGATCAGTTGGTGCAGCATCCGAGTGGCCAGCGCATATCGCATTGCAAATGCACACGCTCGCTCACATAGCCGGGGTCCAAAACCTGCATCACGGGAGCGACGGTCGTCGCGACGACAACCTGTGCGATTGACCACAAACCTGTTGGATCCAGACTTTCCTGGAGCCAGACTCAAATGCAGATAATTCTTTTAGATAGACGATGACGCCGACAACGACGATTGAAACTCAGAAGATGATTTTGTGATATCACAGAATGAAATACAAGCTGCAAGCGTTCGCGTGGCGAGTGTCACTTGTTGTGTCAATCTGTTCAGGATTCATTCATTATATTAGTCAATGCTGACTTGTCTGTTGCACCAACTGACTAACCATTCAATTACAATTTATTGGCAAGATTACAATATCATCACCAAAAAAATCGCCAACAGATTTGCAAGATGCAACAAACCAAAATCATCAATAACTTTTTGTTACTTCTATGCTTAGCACCATTTATTACACTTTCAATAACAGAAAATGCGCACTGTGCTCAATTAACAGTGAATCAAGTCGAGAAGACAGCAGATCTTAGCACGTTAATCAATGAAACTCTAGCCATCAACAACAAAACTCTCGCCGGTTCATCACAACCAAACTCGGGGTTCAAAGATGATTGGACCTTTGATATGGTCGAGTATGACCTGATAGAGTTTTTGCAAGACTTGAGCGCCCGCTACCAATCGGCAAATAAGAGTGATGATTCCGATGCTCGAGACAAGTCGCCGTCGTTGCAGTCGGACTTATCCGAGGAATCCAAACTACAGGCTAAAAATGAAAAGGTCACCGAGGCGGTTGACTCAAACTCGGCTGAAAGCCCTACCTATAGCACCGCAACCACTGTATTCTCCTCCTCCAACTCTTTGTCGGTTGTAACGACCACGAGGCCAGCAGCATTCAATGCGGAAGTTAACCAGAGTGCAGATAGAAGGAGCGACTCGGCAGGTGGCGACAATTTGTCGTCGTCGTCGTCGTTACCTGAAACTTCCTCTGGTTCAAAGGCGCAGCAATCAAATGAACCGAATGAGTCTAAAAGCAAGAGTAAAATTTCAAGTGATACCACTAAACCTCCGCTAATGTCCACCAGCTTGGCCTCGGTGGTTGGCGACCACGAGATTTCCGAGAGCAAGTGGCAGTATGGAATCTTCGACCGCTTTACGCGGCCAAAATCGACCAGCACCACCACAGTGGCGCCGGATATTGTGGCGCCCTTGGTGTTGGACGAGAATGGACAGATTGATATGCGTAATTTCAACACCGAAGAGTGTGGCCTGCGCACCTACGACGACCAATCGCGCTACTATCCCGACTCGTCCTCTTATCTCGATGACCAAGTGGATGCTGTGAAGGATTTGAGCCAGAGGAGGCAAAAGTTACCTGTTAACTCGCCATTGGGTCAGTCTAAAAAGACTCACCCCTTTGGTGGTAGCTCGTCGCTTGACGATGAGCTGGACAGAAACAACGAAAAGCTGGCTTACGATAGTTACAAAGATAGCAACAGCGGTGGCGGCGGCGGCAGCAGCAGTGGTGGCAACAGCAACAGCAACAACAAACCATTACCATCCTCCAGTAGCTCAAACAATGAGCAATCCTCGGCCTCGTATCAATCGCCCGATAGCGGCGAGTCGCCAACAATAACAAGTGGCGGTGGGAGTGAGAGCTTCAGTGGTGCGGATAGCGAGTTTAACTTGGCCAACCGGCGCCAGTGGCTGCAACAGCAACTCGGGAACACGTTACAGTTGCTCGGCTTCAATGCTACCAGCAGCCAGTCAATCAGCGACTACTTCAATGAGACCTCAAATAATGGTATCGGCGCACTGGGATTCAGTGGCCGGCGCGAGAATATGATGAAAAAATCAAGCAAAGTGGCCAAGTCGGCGGCTATGGGGCTAGCCGACGAGGAGAGCGATCAGCTGCTTCCAGGTAACGGCGCCCATATGCCAGGTAGCATCAAGAATAACCACTATCACCAGCAGCAGCAGCAGCAGCAGCAAGATAGCTTCCATTCCACCTCCTCTTCCTCCTCCTTCTCCCCCTCCTTCCAAGAAAATCTAGCCTCAATTAAGACGGCAGTCCGGCGCGATGACCAAGAGTTGCCCGTCGCGTCGCTATCCTCGCTAGCCGCTCGCCAGGACGAGCTCAAGTTGGAGGCGCGAGTGATCGGCGGAAGTGACGCAAGACTGTAAGTAGAGTAGCGGTAGGGTTACGTTTATTCCGACATTCTATTTGGATGTCCTCGTTCTCTATGGCGAGCTAAGTGCAAAACATTTTTTGTTGCCCCTTTGTTGTTGCTGCTACTTATTCTTTGCCATTGTGGATATTGCTGTTGTAATTTTTACTGGACACATTGGCACCTGTAGTAGCTGGTCTATCTGTGATACCTGCGATACCTGCGATACTTGCAAACTTGGTGATGTGCGATAATTTTGTTATCGGCACTCGAAGTGGTAGTGCTAGTAATTCAATGTGCAGCGATGACATCAAACATCACTCCAATAGCAAACAAACATATACCTGAGCCAGGATTTGTGTGTTCGCAAGTGGGGATCGCTCATCGGCGCGATTATTGACGTTGAAGCTCCCTATTTGTAGTAGAAGTAGTAGTCAAGTGGCTACCACTTGCTAGCGGGATCCATGTTGGAAAAGCAAAACAACTTCTCGCCCACAATACAAACACCAGAGTCAACGACTACAAAGCCGACAACAAACTAACAACATCAACAATAACAATGATATCTCTCCCCCGTTTACCACTTATACTCAATCTTCCCTTCGACTCCAATCGATTCAACATGGTTCCATTGACACAAATGACGCAACGATTGCAACAAACGAAAACACAACTATTCTCGCTCCCCTCTCTTTTTAACGGGAAACAAAACAAAACAAAACAAAACGAAACGAAACGATATGCATTGAAACAAAAAATCTAGTGGCGACTCGCCGTGGTCAGTCTCGCTGCAGGCGCTAGTGTCGCGGCCGGGAACTGGAGGCATCGAGTATCGCCATTATTGCGGCGGTACCATAATCTCCGAGTATTACGTCCTCACTGCTGCTCATTGTCTAGACTTTATGGTTGGCCGAGAGTCGCGTTTGTTTGTGGTTATTGGAGATTTAAATTGGCGAATGAGCGCCGCTTCTCTATATGGACGCCGATTTGGCATCGAGAAGTTAATCATTCATTCCGGTTACAAGAGTACAGCTTTCGGCCATGATATTGGCCTAATCAAGGTTAAGGAAAGCATGCGGCCAGTTAAAGTTAACGGCAGGTATATTATAAATAGCGTTTGTCTACCTGAGAAGGGGGTTGAGCATAGTGGCGAAGCGGAACTAGTTGGTTGGGGCTTGTTCTCTAATCGAAACGAAATGGCCGATTCGCTTCAAATCGCCGATGTTCCCATTCTACCCAGACCCCTTTGCGTGGACCTCTATCGCCGGCGCACTGGCTTAATCCAATGGTTAATTGGAATTGAATTGATCACAGAGAAACAGGTGTGCGCCGGAACCTTTGGGCGCGGTATTTGCCAGGGCGATTCCGGAAGTGCGCTTGTGTTCAACGAAAAAGTATCCTCATTGAGGAGGAATCATAATAACGGTCTCGCCGGAGCCGCTAATGCAGCCGCTTCCGTTGCCCTTGGAGCTGTCAGGCAAGCAAAACAGAGGAAACGAGTTAGTGGTAGAACCGATGAGACTAAGGCAACGATTATTGGTATTGTGGCCTTTGGTGGCATTCGCCGTTGCTCCTACCAAAGTTTACCTGGTGTTTACATGCAAACTTCCAAGTACATGGACTGGATTTTGCCCAGGATTCAAAACTTAAATTTATAATCATCAAGTGTGACTTACTTACTTAATGACAGACTAAATGACTTACAGATTGACAGCAACATAAATACAATTATAAGCAGAATGAACGCAAACATTGATTTCTAAACTCTCGTGTCGTAGTAGTAGTAGTTGTTGTAGTTGTTGTTGTTGTAGTAGTAGTAGAGGTAGTAGTAATAGAAGTAGTAGTAGTGGTAGTAGAGGTAGTATAGGTAGTAGTAGTAGTAGTAGTAGCAGTGAAAGTAAAAGTATTAGTTTTTTCTCAACCTGTCAATCGAGCAATAGTAAATAAACTTCCGTTCAACGCGTCATCGACAGACACAAGTACGATTTTATTTTTCAATTGACTTTGTAGTGTAGAAGCTTCAGACAAAAATCAACACCAGTAACAAAAACACAAACATACACTCGAATGGTGGCAACTTTAATCAAACAATTAACGGTTGGTTGCCATTGATTACGTCATCGGTGAGCATTCCGTTCGCCAGGTAAGCCGGTGGCGACCCCAGGTGTTATTATATTTGACGGCCTCAACTTGCGTCTGCGCGCGTGGTCGTTCTCTCTCTCTCTCTCTGTGCGGTTCAATTTTAAGAGTTCAATAAATGGTATCCCACTTTTTAGCCTGCCGAGTAGTATAGAAAATGCTGTTAGTTTCGCGACAAACAGCGTTCAATTTGTAAACAACGTGCTCACATGTGGACTTATGATTGTGTTCACCAGAACAAGGAATCTCATCTTGCTCATTATCAACTGCAATGACGTCTGTTACCATTTTGTAATCTACTAGTTGAAAACAATCAATTAAACTTATTACATGTATTAGACAAAACATGACTCTAAATGATTCCCTTGCAGACATGTACAAGCGACATGCAAACAACAAGAAACGGCCTAAGAGGGAAGAAATTGAGGCATCAAAAGAATCCGTGAAAAAAGAACCCCAAGAGGAGTTTGATGATTTATTGCTAAAGCCACAGGCCAAGTTCGAGAATCTTCATGGTTGCATACAAGCTCGAGATAAGATTGCAAATATCGTGGATCATTTCAAACGTGGTCTATCCCACCCTCAAATAGATGAATCTAATTGGCCTATTCTAATATGTGGATCCCGTGGTCTAGGTAAAACTTCTCTCGTCGAAGCCGCTGCTAACTATGGAAAGCTGAATTATTTTAGAATCGAGTTGGCCTCGCTTTCTAGACAATCACGAAACGAGTTTGAGGTGACACTTGAACATACAATTAGAAATTGCGTCAAAAATCAACCTGCCATTGTTTTGGTCGACGATCTCAATAGATTGAGTGAAAAACAAGAGATGAGAAACTCTATTCAAGATGTTATCCAAAAACTTGTTAAACCCGAAAACAAACTTCTTGTGTTCTGTACAACCTCATCGTCCCCTGAGGATGTTGAGGTACCCGACATTGATTTCTCTTCCAAAATTTACCTGAAACGACCTGACTACGAGGCGAGACTGATGATTCTTAGATTGCTCAAATCCGAATACGAACATCTGTCCAACTTAGATGAAAGTATGCTGAAAACTCTAGCCACCAATACCCCATCATTCACTGCTCCAGACCTCAGAAAAATCCTCTTACTAGCTGAAAGAGACTCCAACAAGATTCCGATCAAGGAATGCTGTGATGCGGCCATCGAAGAGGTGAAACAGAACCTCAAGCGAGGCACTCATTTGATCGGACAAAAACCATCGGTTACTTGGAAAGACATCGGCGGCATGTCCGAAGTAAGGCAAGCTTTCATAGATATCTTACGCCAGACAAAAAGGGGTGGAATCAATTGCAAATTTGCGGGTATTGCTCTGTATGGTCCGCCTGGTTGTGGTAAAACTATGGTTGCTCAAGCGATGGCTAATGAGGCAGGATTCAATTTTATATCCATCAAGCCAGCTGAATTGATTAACAAGTTTCTTGGTGAAACAGAGAAGAATATCCGGCGCGTGTTTCATGAAGCTAGGGAGCATGAACCTTGCATGATATATTTCGATGAATTCGATGGCTTATGTGGAACTAGAGGAAACAAAGACAATGTTACAAGTGCCATACAAACGCTCTTGGCAGAGATGGATGGATTTGTAGATAGAGGCAAGAGTATTATCTTGGCCTCGACGAATCGACTAGAAGATATAGATCCCGCAATGAAGCGGCCGGGTAGATTATCTAAGCATATCTATGTTGGGCCCCCAAACCAAAGCGAGCGTTGTGATATTCTGAGAGTCATCACAAGTAGAGCAACTATGAAATTAGACGGCAGTATAAATCTAGAAACTTTGGCTTGCCAAACTGACAACTTTACCGGAGCGGAACTGGACTTCCTAATATCTGAGGCTGAATCCAAAGCTATGAGAGATTTTGATATAAACAGTGGAGACATTCCTGACGAGCCTGTCGTCCTGAAACAAGAGCACATGGATTTTGCAATGAATAAGATCAAGATGACAAACAAAGAATTGAACAAGAAAACTCGACATGTCGGGAGGTCTACAAATAGTTGAAATTACAAATAACAAAATTTAACTTTAATTAGTTGGTAGCTTGGCTAAGAGCAGGTGGATCAACGTTATGATATACTTCTATTACTTCCTCCAATTCTCTCAAAGCGGAACTAAGCCTCTCAATTTCCTCATGAACCTCCTCGCCAAAGTTCACAGTTCTGTAAGGCACTAACTCGAGATCTGCGCTGATGACATTTAGCCCAAACTTTTCTAGCTCACCTCGACATTGATTCATAGTGTGGGCGTCTGTTGTGAATACAAGCAACTCTTTGAGCTGCTCGTCTTTCGAATCTGGGTTGCTTTCGACATAAAATTCCTCGGCACCTCCCATAATGGCTGCCTCTTCAGCAAAGTCGTCTGAAATCTCTCTATTGTCATTGGTTTTCCTAGTGCACCTAATGAATCCTTGGCTTTGAAACAAATTAATAACAGTGTTGTCTGTCAGTAGGTTAGCATTAAATTTCTTGCAGACTTTCTTGAGCTCCCTCCTACAAAGACTAGGGTTCTCAGTTTCGCAACGTACTATCACTGAACTCTTTTTCGGACCTTCAATTTCGGCTGTCATATTGATCATTTTGATATTCTTAGATCGTTCAATTGCACGCTCTAGAGTGGCCTTGGGTACATTTAATTTGGCGGCCTCACTTAGAACCGCGGCCAGTTTACTATTGAGTTTTGGGTCTGTTTGCCTACCATTTGCAAGAATGGCCTTTCTGACCATCATGACATATCTGGAACACAACTTGCCTTTGGCCTGATCATTGACCGACTTGGTTCCAGCAATATTTTGCCATTTTGAGTGTCCCGCTAATCTGACAAGGTCGAGATTGTTCAATGGGTGTGTGGTTGTTGCTGTTAATATTTTGCACTGACTCGTGATGAGTCTAGTCGATGATAATAGTCTGATACCTAGAAAAGAAGTCATTCTTTACTCAAATTTGCTCAATATAGTTGAGAGATGATGGATTAATAACATGTAAGATTATCGATTTAGCATACGACCAAGCGCGTTGTTTTCATTTTGCAAAACGTGCTCGTCCATTTGTTAGATCGAGTAATTTCGGGAAAGGTGTACTCACGCCTCTGTGATAATCTTAGCTGCTTTGCTAACTCCACAAAGGAAATAAACGGCGCAAAACTGCGGGAATAATTGCCACGCCTATTCGTAGAGTTTCGGAAACTGAGCCTGTCAGCCCATCAGCACACAACAGCGGATCCCAATGGATTCTCGTCTCCTCGGTAAGTCACTGCGCGAGCTCGGCTCTCGCTGGTCTCCATATCATATGGACCATATGGCGATTTCTGCAGTACCGTTACACTGCCACTGTACTAAGCTGCGGTTTACTCAATCACCTGAGCTAACTTGTGTAGGATTCACCATTGCATCACAATGACGACTATTGGCCGACATTAGAGCGACAACATAGATAAGTAGAAGAGCCACCTGTGATGTGGGAGCTGCGTGTTGTTACGCAAGCTACATCATATGCACGAGGGAAGCGTACATAGGGATTGTTATTATTTTCAAATTCTCTTCAATTGGTCACTTTGCCTACCTTTGGAAGTAAAATAATATTCCGAGTTTTTAAATTGTTATTGAAACGGAAATAAAATTGTATTTTCACACGCCACGGGCGAGATGGCCAATTCAACGCCCCAAACTCCGTCTCAAAATGTCGGAATGTCTGGCCATAATTTTGATGCCTTCGTTAATAGCCAAAGGACGTTCAACGACTATGATATTGCAGCCAGGATACAGGAGACATATTATCGAGCTAGACAAAAGTGTCTATCTAAGATCGAGAAGAAAGAGGACTCTTGCATTGTGTTGAGCGATTCAAAGTTGGATACAAAGTTAGAGGTTTACCACTCAATTGATAAAAGTTGTGCCAAATTGATAGATATTGTTGGAAATTATCAGAATGCTCTATTCCAGTATGCAAACGAGGAGAATTCGTTGGGTATTTTATTGAAGGAATGTGGAAAGCAGGATAAAACAAAGGCAGGTAAGATATTAACCGTTACAGGTAAGAGTTTGACGCAATCGTCGCACCAGAGGATCAGATTGTACATGCCACTATTGAGGTTCTACCAAGAAATGGAAACTTTCCACTCTCGGGCTGTTGAGGATACTTCGGAAACAGTGGATAAGTTGGAGAGCAAACGGAGCCAATACAGAGCTTCCCTTTTGTGGATGAAGGATATAAGTGAAAAGTTGAATCCAGATGACTACAGGCAATTGGATAAGTTCCGTCGTGTTCAAAATCAGGTTAGAAATGATAAGAAGGTATTTGATGGTTTTCAGATGGACGTTGTGCAAAAGATTGACTTACTTATGGCCTCGCGGTGTAATTTGATCAATCAAGTGCTAGCATCATATCAAGCCACAATGTTGGAGACGCTCGAGAGGAACTATAACAATTTCAAATCAGTTGAGGAGTTGATAAAGAAGGAGGATATTCACGAGTATGAGTTCAAGGTATTGAAAGAGTTGAATCCTCTAAAGGTGGATTCGGAATCCAACTCGCCCACCGAAACTCAGACAACTAGTCCAATTGCAGCCAAGAAGTCCACTGACGAGAACTCTCGTGAACAAGAAGTTGGGGATTTGTTGTTGCAAGCGGGTGGTTTTGGTGATGTTAGCGAACAGAAAAACGATGATGCAACTTTGATAGATCTCACAGGTGGCGGTAGTCCCGTTAACGAGCCTCTCGAGTCAAGCGTTGAGTCTGAGGCGAAGGAGATTGATCCCGAGGATCTCATAATACAAATACAAAATCTCTTTGGTCACAAGGAGGACGGCGATCCGATTTTGGCAGATTTCGAGGGTTGTTTCAAGGAGAGAGATAAGTAGTTGTAAGCGGAACTGCGGGAACAATTGCCACGCCTATCGGTATTTAAGCTACAACAGATGTAGATGTAAAAGTGGATATCAAAATTGTTGTCGAATCCTTTCTTTCAATTTGTCTCTCTGTTTACTCAATCCAGGAGGCGCAATAAAATTCTAAATTAATTAAATCAGAAGAGTAGGAACGGGACTGTGTTTGAATGCAACTAGAAAATGTCGAAAAAATTGTATTTTAATATTGACGCAGTTTGGAAAACATGATAAAACAAAGGCAGGTAAGATATTGACAATTACAAGAAGGAGGTTGACCCAAACGTCGCTCTAGTGGTATCGATTGTACATCCCGCAAATGAGGTTCTACTCGGATATGCGTACCTGTCGTCCGAAAGCAATTGGGGATACTTGGGAAACAGCGAACAGGTTGGCGAATAAACGTGTCGCTCGTGGGTCTTAGCATGTTTCTTCAAGTGATCCTTTCGGCCAAATCTCTTGCCACAATAATGGCATTCGTGCGGTTTGATGCCCGAATGTATCAGCTTATGCCTGGTGAGTTCCTCGTTTCTCGTGAAGGTTTTTGAGCACTCGTGGCAAACGAACGGTCGTTCACCTGTATGAATTCGCGAGTGACTCTTGAGCTGTCCATTATTTGAGAAGAACATGAAACAATTGTCGCATTGAAAATTCTTTGGCCTATACTTCCGGCTGCTGCTCTGGTTTAAATTTAAAATTTGGCAGCCACTGCCGCCGCTGGGGCTGCTACTGTTGCTATTGCTGCTGTTTGTATCATACTTCTTCAGATCTAGTATTGTGTCGATGGAGAAGTCTGTAGGCGCCATTGTAGGATGGTGATTTTTGCTGGTATCTATGCTGGTCTTGATAATGATAATAATAATTAATAAATCTCAATATATACTTTTGGGGGGAGGAGAGTCTATATATATATAGATTTTTGATGTGTATATGTGCGAGCGAAATGATTGACTATAGAAGGCACTGCTCTTTTTAACTCGTCGTCGCGGTCGTCGCGCCAGACTTTTGGGCTCCATCGACGGGGCGACTTATTGCGGGTTTATGAATTCTTCGGTTGCTGCGCCTGCGCGAGGCTCAAGGTGGTGCCTAAATCGGCCCCTGAACTTCTTTCCAGTTCACGGGCTAAGATGGTTCCCCCTTCCAACCAACAGAAAGTCCAAGTGCTCGCTCACTCTTTGGCTTGCGTGCCACTAACCTGGCCGTCGGTGGGTTAGTTCTCCCCACTGACTGCGAGTTTGAGAGTACACAAGTACAGGGAGGTAGTAGGCTCAAGGGAGAGGCTGGCAAGTGGGCATTGGGCAGTGTGCAGTGGATGAATGGATGTATCATGACGATGGGCGAGCTCGAGCAACCGGTGGCCGCAGTGGACACGTTGCCTTGATCATGGCAACCTACCGGGGCTCAAGCATGCGAGCAAACAAGCGAGCAAACAAACAACCACCGGTTGCTGGCTCTAACAGTGTAGCCAGCGGCTAGGTTGGTCGCGCAGCGGCGACACCAACCTAATGGCGCGACTCGGTGGCAGCGGCAGCGGCAGCGGCAGCGGCAGCGGCAGTGGCGGTGGCGGCAGGACTAGTGGCACGAGTAGCCACGATGCTCGATTAACACCCTCGCACTTATTCTCCCTCTCTTAACCACCCCGCCACCACTAAAACCATCACCACAACCGGCACCTTCGTTAACCTCTAAAACTCAAACACTCTCTCGGCTTTGGGCTTGAGTTTAGAGTCTCGAACTTTGGACTCCCACTCAGGTTAACGGAATACGGGATACGTGCACGCGGCCACCGGTTGATTCATTTGCGCCGCGCGTGAGTCGGTGGCGGTGGCGGCGGCTGGTGTTGCTGCTACTGCGTTGATATTGTAGTGGCGACATGACCAGCGGAGAGGCAGAGAAGAATTCGAGGGAATTGTTTTCCAATCAAAGAGAAAAGGAGAAAGAGCTGTAGGTAGCTCAGGTAAGTGGCCAGTCGAAGTTGGAGTCGTGGAAGAGGTGGCTGCGAGTTAGCGCTGGCAGCGACTGGGGATGCTAGACATTCTGGCGCGCCACTTGATTGTGTACACCGGACAACAACAACAACCACCACCGACAATCGACTGTCGACTGTCGACTATCGATGGCCACTCCACATTCTTGTAGTCTGTCTCTGTTTCACTCTTCGCACCTTTGCCGGTGGCGGCGGCGCAGGCACTGATTGCTCTCTAACATTTAGAACAACCCTGCCCAAAACTGGCAACTTCCGCTCGCAGCTACACAACCACCACCACCACCATCAGTGGTCATTGTTTATCTCGTTGGTGTTAATGTTGACGCCGTTATCGTTGCTTGGGATTTAGATGGACTTGGTGGCGGGCAAATGCCGTCACCAACAGCCAACTGGCCAACTATACGCTGCGCTGCACTTTGCGGTATCTTTAGCAGGCGATCCATCGATCGATCAGCCCTCTCAGAAGCATCTCGCCTCTTTTATGGGCTACGCAAATTAGGAGACCGCGAGGAGGACGAAAACGGCAATGATCAAGTTAAGGCAGCAAAATCCAGAATGTCTGGCAACTCCATCCAGTGAATCTCAGCCTCTTCTCTTTACACTCGCCAAACAAGCACTTGGAAACGAATAGGATGGAATGGAATCCTTTTGAAACTATCCACCACCGACCACTACAAAAGACACCGGCCCACTGTGAAGCACCTCCACAGTGGATGTGAATCGTGTGAGCTATTTGAATGTAGAGTCCAAGACCAAGAGAAAGGGGAGGAGAGGAGGCGGCGGTGGCGGCCTTATGGAAAAGGGTGCTCTAAGGAGCACTCTAGCCTCAGCGGATATCAACCACCGATTCACTCCAAAGTTGGGAGCTTCTATCGTGCGACTAAATTGGAGCATAATAGCCGGAATGCTCATAGCGCCAAAATGAACAACCTCCTCCTCCTCCTCTCGTTCGTTTTCGATTGATCTTTAAACCTCTTTTCGTATCCAAATTCTTGCTACCGCACTTTGTTGCTCTTGCCCATATAGTTTCTAGTTGCAACTTGAGAGCGTGGAATCGAGTTTATTATTGTGCTAGGCATAAAGCTTCGAGTCCACTTTTGATCGATTTACTGTAACATCTCTCCCATCCAGCCATCCATTTATCCGAGCCAACCACAACCACTGCTCTCTCGTTGTTGTTGCTGAAAAGTTTTGACACTTTCTGAGAGCAGCACCATGAGACCTCTTGTCGCCACGACCACCACTATCATCGAAATGAGCAACAACCACTTCACCGCCAATGTGTCGCTTGACTTGCTTGTCGATTGTAACTTTGTCGCTTCTCTCATAAATCTTGAGGCTGTTGGGATATAACACATGACTGAGTAAATGGATAAGCAAGTAGGTGAGTGAGTGAGCAGTGATCAATCAAACGTCAAGTGACGCAAGTTTAGTCCCTCATTCATGGTTCAGGGATCAATATGTTTATCAACCATTCGTTTGGGTGCCATCAAACCAAAGCAACTCATCTATAGTGATGATGCTTTCCATCTTCGGGTGGCATTTTCACATGGTATCCCCACGGAACAAACTTGCTCTTCTTCCTGGATGGTCCTCGCCAAACGTTAACGTGTAAACTCTTCTCGACGTGACTGGCAAGCGCTTGGTTCGAGATTGGCTGTGGTCTTGAGTTGAAATTATTCGAAATTACGGAAGCCACAAGTATCCATAGGCTGCAATATATGATAAAAATCTTGCGTTTCGGCTGAAATACAAATTGATTAACGTTAATCTTGGTTGATGAAAATCTACATTTTGCTTGCTACTATTTAGTGAAATTGTATACTTACTTCGGGCATTATAAGTGTTTATCGCTTCAAAATCGAACTTCAAGACGACTTCAGACACTTGATCTCTGGCTAGCTCAGTTTAAACTGAGCATACTTTGCGTCTTGCTGCGTCTATTTATATGACAGGGTTGGCACAACAAGTGGCCGTCAAGGGGATAGGATTGACTTGGCTTCTCATCGGTCAGTTGCAGGCCACAATCTTCGCAACAGTAGCAGTCTACATGGTAATCCTTCTCCTGTGTTATGTTTTGGGAGATATTTTTAGATTGAAAAGATAATGATAGGGTTAAAGTCAAATGTCTGTGTCTGTGTCTGTATCTTGCCACTTCCGTTAGCAATCGTTGACAACCGTTCTCAATAGCTGACTTTATATCTTATATCTAGGAACTTGAGGTTAAAAATACTTACCATGCTAACAACACGAACCGTTTCGTCGGTCCCATCGATGGGTGAGATTGATTTTCCACATGCTGCACATTTTGGCGAGTAGATGCTGTGATAATCCTTTACACAATATATCTTATTCTTCCTATCAATTGTAAACGGAACTCCATCTAAACACTGATTGCAAATGCTACACCTAAAGCATTTAGGGTGATAGGACTTGCCCATTGCGGGTAGAATCATATCAAATATTGGCTGCAAGCAAGCGGCACAATTCTTGAGAGATTGCATGTGTCCAGTGTATTTAAAATCCTCCTCGCAATAAACTTTGTCGCCGACTGGATAGAAGGTCTTGTCAGAGAGGGTGCGTCCACATTCGCAACAAACAAAACAAGCTGCATGAAATATTTGATTCATTGCCTTGCAAGCCTCTTGAGATGGTAAGACTTTTTGCAAACACTTGGCGCAAAGACCATGAGGTACGAGCTGACTATTTGCCGAGTTGCGTTGTTGATCTATTTCCAATTCAACTTGCCTTGCTAACGCCTCAGTTTTCCTCTCTGCCTCGCTAATACCACTAGTATCTAATGATGCACCATTGCCACGTTTATTTCCGCTTCCGATTGAAAGGTTAACGAAATTAGGTATTGGATTGGTGGTGGTGGCGTTCCTTGTGGCATTAGTTGAATGGTTAGGCATTTGATTGAACTCGTAGCCTTGTAAGGCTTGCTGTTGGTGCAACTTGGCCATTGTAAGTAATCTCTGCGGCCGCATGCCAACAGGTGGTAGTGGAGGAGGAATATCACTAGCGGGCAAGGGATTTTCAACGCCAGCTTGCGAGGTTAACCTTGTGATTGGTTGAGCATTTTGCAAACCCGGTGAGGTTCGGCTGACTGTAGTTATTTGGGTGGGACATGAGCTTATACTTGAGGATGAAAGATATTGTTGCTGAGGGTAGTTGGCCACTGGCGATGGCGAGAGCGGCTTCGGTGGAAGTGGTGGCACAGGTGTCCTCTGATGATTAATTTGATGGGCACTCTGGCTTGACGACATGGGATAGTTGCAAGTGTTAGTGTCGCTGCCATTGTTACCGGTGTACATAATACGATTTGTCATAAACATAGATTGTGAGGACCTAATCGAAGCCGGAGAGTGAGGCCGAGACTTAGAGCTTAGCGGTAATGGCGATAATGGAGGCGGTGGGGGCGGCGGAAGTGGCTGATTCATCTTGCTTGCGGCCAAATGCATGGGTAATTTGAGTGATTGCTGGTCATTGTTGAATTGATTAGAACTATTATTATTATTATTTGATGATGATGGCGTTAGAGGGTAATTAGACAAACTAGCCGATGCCGACGTGGTGCTAGCGGCGCTCGAGTATCCGTACTGTTGATGCTGAACTGATCGGGTTTCAAATTGCTGTTGCGGCGAGGTTGTAAGATGATTGCTTCTGTTGTTGTCTTGCTTTGGATTTATGTGGTTATCTTTTTGCAATGATGCAGTCGGTGGCGGTAGGGGTGGTGGTGGATGCTGGTGATGCTTACCCATGGCTACATTACTCGAGTGAGTTGTCGTGCTACTGTTACTAAGATTGTGAGTGTGAGCAGTTGACGCCATGGGAGTGTAAGATTCCTGGTTGGCTTGATGATGGTGATCCTTGACGACATTTGATCTAAGCACAGGATCATGAGTACTCTGGTGATTCATGTTAGCAGGTGAGGACACATAGCTGCTACTACTGCCACCACCTCCGCCGTTGCGACCATCAATTTGACTAATATATGATGATGATGATGCCGTGACTTGTTGTACTTGACTGTGGTGCGATTCGCAACCACAGGCTGATTGGGATATATTTGCACTGTTAGGATGAGGCGCGTGGTGGCCACAATAGCAGCTAGCTAGATGGTGATGACATCCGCCGCAAGTTGGTAATCGGTGGATGTGCCCACCACAGTGATGACCATTTGACACTGGCATTGATGGTATACGTGAACCGGGAGACATCATTTGATCCGAGGGCGAAGTGATATTACCCCCGCCGCCAGTTTCCTGTAGAGGTGAGATTGAATGAGTTGATATGATGGGTAGATGAGATGTATGATGGTGATGATGATGTTGATGCCCATGGGATCCTAAAACTCCGGAGCATTGGTGAGATATGTGATTACAACTACACCCGTCACAAGAAATGGATTGCAAAGCAGGGTTTTGACCCAAGCAACAACCGCCATTTTCGCCCAAACTACTCGAGTTGATGTGAGAAGCATGCTGTTGGGTTAATATATTACCACCACAACCAGTTGATGGACAGTGGCAATGTTGATTCGGTCCACAGGTCGTTGTATTGTTGATCACCTGGTGCGATGAGCCGCAAATACCTATAGGTGGTTCACCAGGACAACCTGTTGAGGGAACTGTTGCAACAAGAGTGCCATTTCCGTTGATGTTTGCTATCCCATGATGATGATGATGATGCAATGAGCTGGTGTGGCTCGACCCACTAGATCTTGGGTTGTAAGTATCTCCGTGTCTAACAAAACGACTCATGGGCATAACGGGAACCCCTCCATTGGAGACCATTGTTTGACCATGACAATTATGACGTGCGGTGGAGTTGAGTGAGTTCATTGATGACCTATTGTCGTCATTTGAGATTACAATTCCTGTAGATGAACTACCAATCAAATAGTTGGCTGTATTCTTTGGAGGTGGCAAGGGTGGCGGCGGGGTGGGAGCACTTGTTGGTGCTGGGGGCGGTGGAGGCGGTTTGTTGGGTGGCGGTAGCTTGTTCATGTTGATAACTTACTGGGCTTAAGTATTGCTAATAGGGCCCGAGCAAAATTTGTGATCTGGTAACCAAGATTACCTATCGAGCAACTTGTTGCATGAGGTGGGTTGAGTTAATGGCGATCAATAGTTTGACGTGTAATTGGTATTGTCTTCTTGATCGAGGAATAGTTCTAAATTTGTTCGCCGACAATAATGTCAATTATATTTAATTGGGATTCATGTTGATGAATAATTCAAGAACGAATCGATTACATAAAGAATCAAGTTGTTATTGTGAAACACGCGACCATAAGTGTTCGCTTATAAGATGTTCTGTACAAGTTGAGACGAACTAATCTAATTAGCTAGGATTTGACAGGAGTCAATGGAATAGATAAAACTGTCAAAACTATCTGATGAAAATAATATATTTGGTCACATCACAGGTGTTTTACAGAACCACAAATACCTTTACACAGAGAGTGGGAAAGTTGGACTTCAATAGAGCCGACCTCAATGGCCTCATTCTGTGGTGCGCCAGTGACCAGAAAGAATGAATAAGTTTTCTGTGCAACCTAACATTTCGATTGCAATTCACAAATCGAGTATTGTGATGCATTTGCATTGCTTCGCTCTGTTGCAGTTTTGTGCACTAATTTTTGCAAAAAGCATTCGCTCTACATTATGAATCGAAGATTCACTGCGCACCACTATGACGCGCAAATCTTTAACTTTCTGATTGCAAGAGTTTATCTAGATTAGGAATGTTTACAGCCAGAAAACAGTCTAGATTCACTGTCGTTGGAAGATTAATTAACTACTAGATAAGGAACAATGTTTGTAGCATTCATATCTCAATTAGTTGCTTGAATGTGTCATGGTGCCGCCGCTGCCACAACCTGCAGGTGCACCGTGCACGGGGTAAAAGTAGCCAGTCGAAGGCTGACGCAGCCAGCCGGCCATGCAATCGTCAACCGCATAGAGGGTAGAGAAGCGTGCTGCATAAACATGCATTGAAAACACACCAGCGCAACGAGAGAAGTGTGTGTGAGAAAAATAAATACAAGACAGCGAGAGACGAGCAGCGCGTCAATCTGATTCTGAGGTCTGGCAAAAAAACCACATGAGAAGAGTAAAAGAAACTGAATGTCCAGTTTATTCGGCCGTTAGTCTATCTATTTACCTATTGATGATATGCATATGCCAATTAAGAGACACTTCACTATATATCACATTTCACAAAATTTCTCAAATGAGAACATCCAACTAATTAGACAGGCAAAATGTCTAAATCAGTGTTCAAAGTTATTATAACAAACCTCAAGAGTAAGGACGATGACGAGAGGAGCAAGGCAACGCAGCAGCTCCAAAATTATGTCATCAACGAGGTCCAAGGGAAACCGATGGAGTTTGTCAAGACGTTTATCGAGGAGATTAATCATCAGATTGTAAAATTATTTAGGGCCAACTCAGAGACAAGCGCCAAAAAGGGCGGACTTTTAGCAATGATAACGTTGATTAACTTGGATGTTGGTGACAGGATCACGCAATGCACAAAATTTGCAAACATTATACGAGATCTACCAGTTGCAAGTGATGTTAGCTTAATGGAACTAGAGGCATATACAATAGGCAAAATTGCAGAAGTCTCCGGTTCACTGACAACAAAGTTTATGGATTTTGAGGTTGGCAAAGCGGTCGAGTGGCTGAGAACAGAACAAATCGATAGACATTCGGATAAAAAACATTGCGGTGCATTGAGACTAAGGGAATTGGCTAAATTTGCACCCGCCTTCTTTGTCCCTCATATGAGCCAATTCTTTGATTGTATATTTAATGCAATCTGCGACCAAAAGCCTATCGTCAGAGAATGTGGAGTTGACGCTCTCAGGGCAGCTTTATTTGTTCTAGCTAGTAGGGAGACGGATGAAAATCAGAATCCAAGATGGTATGAACATTGTTATAAAGAGGCAATCAAAAATTTCGATCCAAATTATATTTCAGATGCTGATGTCGGAAGTAGTAGTGGTGGCGGTGGTGGCAATTCTATTCACCATCACCATCAACTATCTCAAAAAGACAAGGCACGTCGGGATGACAGAATACATGGGGCACTTATGGTCCTGAATGAGTTGTTTGCTGTTTGTGATACACCCAATCATTTGATAAATAGTCACTACCATCACAATAATCACCTATATCACAAGTCAGATTATCTAACAGATCATCACGAGAACAATCTTATCCTAAGTGCACCCTCGCCAGCAACAAACGCCGCCTCTAGCAATCACCATCACCACTCATCTAACCACCATCACCTGAATAGTTATAATCTGCCGCAAAATTTCAATGCCCCAACAACAAATCTACTAGTCCACGAGAGCCCAACTTGCAGGCAATTATTGAATGAAAAGTTTACTTATATCTGTGATATCATTATGAAACAAAAAGCGTCCAAGAATCCTTATATCATAAATATTTTATTGATGTTGATTCCAAGAATGGCTGCCTTCAACTCAGAATACTTTGTTCAAAAACATTTAGCCGAAACCATCGATTACTTGCTCAGTGGGCTTAGGTCCACAAGAGATAGATCCAAGTTCTTTATTGCCATTGGCCGTTTGGCGTCAGGAGTCAAAAAAAATCTGAAACCTTATGTTCCTCGAATCATGGAAGCTATCAGAAGTTGCCTACCAACGAAAGACCCGAGAAAAGCAAGATCCTCTAGTTTTATCTATTCAAACTCATCAACAACCGAACCTTGTGTCTTTGAGTGCATTAGTTTGATTGCTCAAGCATTAGGGCCTCTCATTGAACCGGAAATAAGATCTCAAGATTTCCTTGATCAAATGACTTTAAGTGGACTGAGTCCAGCTCTAGCGTCAGCCTTCCTGGAATTGTCCATACAAATACCGCAATTAAGAAGAGAGATTCATAATCATCTATTGCATATGCTTTCGATGGTTCTGATGCAGAAGCCATTCAAGAATCCGGGTCTACCTGATAGTCAACTGCATCCATCACAGACTAGTCATCAAACCTCGCCAAATAATACCCATAGATCACATCATCAATCCCACTCAACTAATAATTTAGAATATCAACAAGAATACTTAAACAACATAACGCTTGCACTGAAGATTCTAGCCAAGTTTGACTTTCACAGTATGTTTACCATGCAATTTGCCACCTACTGCTCGGAACACTATTTAACTAGCGAGATCCGGGATATCAGATTAGAATCGGTGAGAACATGTTGTCAGATTCTATTACCGGCCATTATCAGAAATCAGAATAAGCACAATCCAGCCCTAATAGACACAATCCAGGATGTGATATACAAGCTACTGGTGACCGCAGTCACTGATTCAGACAAAGAAGTTCGTAAGGCTGTACTCGAATCTCTAACGCCCAAGTTCGATTACTACTTAGCTCAAGTGACTAACTTGAATTGTTTATTTTTATGCTTAAACGAGGAAGAATTCGAGATACGTGAGCTAGCAGTTTGTTTGATCGGTAGATTGAGTAGTCTAAATCCAGGATTCATCTTACCCTCACTAAGAAAGATTCTCCTCAATTATTTGAATGAGCTACGATATTCAGGTATGCCAAGAAACAAGGAGCAAGCCGCCAAGATGTTGGGCCAACTATTTGCACATGCACCTGTTCTTATGAGAGCCTACACCCAGCCGGTAATCAATGAGTTTTTGAATCAACTTCAAGATACAGTCAATGCACCAAATGCCACAAAGAGTATTTTAGAGGCTGTAGGTTTGCAAGCTAAGGTTAGCGGTCAAGATTTGATAAATTATGCTGATAGGTTGCTCGTTTTATTACTCAGAACCGTCGAAGAGCCAAACTCGGAGGTTGAACGCGATATGGCACTTTGGACTTTGGGCCAGCTAATCGAGAACACGGGTTTTGTTATTGAACCTTACTGGAAATATCCCAAGCTTCTGGACATATTATTAGATCTAGTGAGAAAAGAACAAGCACCTTATGTTAGGAAGAAGGCAATCAGAGCTTTGGGTTTATTGGGCGCTATTGATCCATATAGACACCAGCTAAACATGGGCCAAGTAGGCCAGTCAAATGAACTTCTTTCGAGTGTCTCGGATGACAGCACAGGTACTCAACTCCACGAACTATCAGCATGTGAACTATTGGTCAGCAATCAATCAGACGACTTTTATCCAGCTATAGCTCTATCGTCTCTCATCAAAATAATGAGAGACAAATCTCTGAGCAACTATTACACTGTTGCAGTTCAAGCTGTCACCTTCATATTTATGCGATTAGGTGTCAAGTGTGTGCCATATATACAATATGTTTTGCCAACATTCATTAATGTTATCAGGAATGCTGAGTCCAAATATTGTGAGTTCTTCTTCCAACAACTAGGTAACTTAGTATCGATAGTTAAGCAGAATATTCGTAACTATCTTGATGTAATCTTTGAGCTGATCAAAGAATCCTGGTCAGCTCCGAATCCAATGCCGGCACTACAGATAACATTGATCAATTTGGTTGAGCAAATAGTCGTTGCTCCGGAGCGTGAGTTTAGAGTTTATCTTCCACGATTGATTCCTCACGCTCTGAAGGTATTCCAATGTGACAAATCGCCCAAGTGTATGGTGACCGAGAGACTACTGAAAGCGTTACAACAATTTGGCAACAATCTGGATGATTGTCTCTACTTAATATTACCCTCAATTGTTGAATGCTTTAGCTCCATAGAGAAGCCAGTAATCGTTAGAAAGATTGCACTCGAAACTATACATATATTATCAGAGAATCTAGATCTCACTGAATACGCAGCAAAAATTATTCACCCACTTGTTAGAGTTTTAGATAATGAGCCTCAATTAGTTAGCTCCGCTATGGACACTCTATGCGCAATAGTCTATCAACTTGGCCCAAATTATAAGATATTCATTCCAATTGTACAAAAGGTGATGAAGAAGAACAAGATAACACATACGAGGTATGAGATTATTGAATACAAGATATTGAAAGGATCTCAGTATAATAGTTACGATTCGGATGATAGTTTTGTATTCCACAAGAAGAGCTACAACCGAAAGCCAGTCTCAAATATGATTCCACCAAATCAGGCGACCGAGTTTGGTGCAAACAAAAAGTTTCAAGCAAGCGATCTACAGCGGGCTTGGGGCATAAGAAAGTGCGCCACTCGAGAGGATTGGTTGAGTTGGTTGAAGATATTAGAATTGGATCTACTTAAGGAGTCGCCGTCGTTGGCGCTTAGATCGTGTAACCCATTGGCTCAATCTCATGAACCTTTATCACGGGAACTATTCAACGCAGCCTTCTTGTGTTGTTGGTCCGAATTGAACGAGGACCAACAGAGGGATCTCATTAGTAGTATTGAAGCAGCTTTACAGGCTCCCGATGTACCGGAAGTCACGCAGGCCTTATTGAATCTTACCGAGTTTATGGAACATAGCGACAAGGGTCCATTACCAATCTCACCACAACTTTTGTCAAAACGCGCTCAAGCTTGTCGGGCTTTTGCAAAGGCATTGCACTACAAGGAGGAGGAGTTTAAGGCCTCGGCAGAGGGGGCCAGGTCCACCTTGGTCCTAGAAGATTTGCTTAGTATCAACAAGAAACTACAACATCCCGAGGCGGCGGCTGGTGTTCTGAAATATGCAGAGAATAATGGTTACGAGCTTAACAACAAGGAGCGATGGTATGAGAAACTGCACGATTGGGACAATGCTCTGAGGGAGTACAAGCTTAAGACTGAGCAGAAATCTGACGACATTGACTCGCTGAAGGGATTACTTAGATGCTATGAGCATGTTGGCGAATGGGAGAGTCTCTACAAGTTGGCGGCGGAGAGTTGGCCAAAGTTGGGCAAGCGAGATCAACAGGAAGTGTCTAGAGCTGCAGCAACCGCCGCTTGGTCATTGCGCCGCTGGGACGGCATGGAGAGATTTACAAAGTGTATCCGGGACAACACTGTCGAGTCATCCTGTTACCAAGCTGTACTTGAGGTTCATCGGAACAACTTTGACCTTGCGCATGATTTGATAGATCAAGCTCGGAATTCCATTGACACTGATCTAACCGCTATGGCCGACGAGGGCAAGAATCGCGCCTACGGTGCTATGGTTCAGGTGATGATGCTCAGTGAATTGGAGGAGGTTATTCAGTACAAACTCATGGAGGGTCGGCGAGATTTTATCAAGGACAAATGGTGGAAACGGCTCCAGGGATGCCAGCGGATAGTGGAAAATTGGCAAAAGATTTTGACCCTGAGATCTTTGGTTCTCCAACCGCACGAGGATATGCGAGGGTGGATAAAGTTTGCGAGTATTTGTCAGAACAACGATAGTCGTTGTAGGCTGAAGCAATCGCATAGTGTGCTGACCATGTTGTTGAATTGTGATCCAAAGAGTCAGGACGAGATTCCGATGGAGCATCCGCATGTTACCTTCGCTTATCTCAAGCATTTATGGCGAAGCGGTGAGCGTCAGGAAGCCTTTGACAAGTTACAAAAGTTTGTTGAAAAGGCTCTGCCACGTCTCAATTACATGGCTAGTCCAAGTTTGCCATCTTATGTAAGTGGCATAGTGCCCCAGAGCGCTGGTGGCAACATGGGTCCCAGTGCCAATGGTACAATTGGAAGTGGAGACCCTAACGCAATGAGATCGTTCAATGGGCTCAACAATTCGGCTATCCAGTCGCCAGTCGATTCTATCAATATGGCCACCTCGAGTGGACCACTTGTTGGTGGGCCAGCTAATAACAATCACCACCACCAACCACAAAATCTAACTCCTATGGCGCTTAACATGGTTAATGGATACTCTAGAACACCCGTCGCATTGACCATACCCCAGTCGATAAGTGAGGACAACATTCAGCATTCACAGAAACAAGACTTGAACACTCTACTGTCGCGTTGTTATTTAAAGCTAGGTCAATGGCAGGAGAATTTGGAGGAAGTGGATGAGCATTCGATACCTGCAATCTATGAGCACTATGTGAAGGCCACCGAGTTCGACCGGAACTGGTACAAAGCTTGGCATGCTCTGGCCTACATGAGTTATGAGGCCGTTTTGTTCCACAATGTTCCTCTGTACACCATTCCTGCAATCAAGTCGTTTTTTAGGTCTATAGCTCTGTCAAATGGAAACTCTCTTCAGGATACACTGCGTTTGCTAACTCTTTGGTTTGATAATGCCAACCACAATGATGTAAGCGAAGCATTCGCTGTTGGCATGAAGACTGTACCCATAGAGACTTGGCTACAGGTGATCCCCCAGCTAATTGCCCGTATCGACACGCCACAACCAAATGTCAACAATCTTCTGCAAGAGTTGCTCACCGACATTGGCAAGTACCACCCACAAGCTCTCATATACCCTCTCACAGTTGCCTCAAAGTCAACTGTGCCCATAAGACAGCAGACCGCTACGAAGATGATGGGAAGTATGAAGGAGCATAGCAGTAATTTAGTTATGCAAGCCCTAACGGTTAGTGAGGAGTTGATTAGGGTAGCCATCTTGTGGCATGAGCTCTGGCACGAGGGTCTCGAAGAGGCATCGCGACTTTACTTTGGCGAAAAGAACGTTCAAGGAATGTTGTCCGTATTGGAGCCTCTTCACGCTATGGTTCATCGGGGAGCCCAGAGTTTGAAGGAAATGTCATTTCAGCAAGCCTATGGCCGTGACCTACAGCAAGCTCACGATTGGTGCAGACAATTCCAACGAACCGGAAACACGAAAGATCTAACGCAAGCTTGGGATTTATATTACCTGGTGTTCAAGCGAATAGCCAAGCAGTTACCTCTACTTACATCATTGGAGCTCAAGTATGTATCGCCTCGTTTAGAGACTTGTCACGATTTGGAGCTCGCCGTTCCGGGCAGTTACATTCCGCACAAGCCAATCATTAAGATCGAGAAAGTCAAGTCAAATCTGCAAGTTATCACCAGCAAGCAGAGGCCTAGGAAGTTGTGCGTTAGGGGAAGCGATGGAAAGGAGTACATGTTTTTGTTGAAGGGTCACGAGGATTTGCGACAGGATGAGCGGGTTATGCAATTGTTTGGCCTCGTCAACACATTGCTCATCAACGAGCCGGAAACAAGTGGTCGCAATTTAACCATTCAACGTTATGCCGTTATCCCTCTATCCACGAACAGTGGTCTCATTGGCTGGGTGCCACACTGTGACACCCTGCACACTCTCATCAAGGACTACAGGGAGCGGCGGAAGGTTGTGCTAAACATCGAGCACCGACTAATGCTCCGGATGACTGCCGACTTTGAACACTTGACTCTGCTACAAAAGGTTGAGGTGTTCGAGCATGCTCTAAGTATAACCCAAGGCGACGATTTGTCCAGGTTGCTGTGGCTCAAGTCGCCAAATAGCGAGGTTTGGTTCGAGAGGCGAACAAATTACACAAGATCTCTAGCCACCATGTCGATGGTTGGATATGTCCTTGGTTTGGGCGACCGTCATCCGAGCAATCTAATGTTGGATCGATTGAGCGGCAAGATACTGCACATTGACTTTGGCGATTGCTTTGAGGTTGCGATGACTCGCGAGAAGTTTCCCGAGAAAATTCCCTTTAGATTGACGAGGATGCTGATCCAAGCAATGGAGGTGACGGGAATCGAGGGAACCTACCGGATGACTTGTGAGAAGGTTATGCATGTGCTGAGGAAGAACAAGGATAGTTTGATGGCCGTATTGGAAGCATTCATCTATGATCCTCTACTCGATTGGCGCCTTGAACAAACGCCGACCACCAACTCAAAAGCCATGACTGTTGTTAATCGGGTTCGCGATAAGCTAACTGGCCGTGACTTTGATCCAAACATCACATTTGATGTGCCAAATCAGGTAGACCTGTTGATTCGGCAGGCGACTTTGAATGAGAACCTGTGCCAGTGTTACATTGGTTGGTGCCCATTTTGGTAGCTCTTTGTTTTAGGGCGCGAGAAGAAGAAGAAGACGAATAAACTAACAATAGGAATTGAGATCATCAGCGAGAAGCTAAAGCGACGAAGATTAAGGAAAGAAAAAGAAACTCGACTAGACTAATTTTAGCTGTGTTGTGATTTATAATTGATGGCAGTGTGATTACATGTACCAATCGTCTTTTTAATTTGGTGGTTTGTTTTGTTTTTAACCGCAATTTGAGTGAGGTGGCGGCAGTAGCGGTGGTTGTGGTTGATAAAACAAGGGTTAGGCGGTAACAGTAATAATGATTTAACGAATTCAAATGGAAATTCTTTGTCGCTTTTGTTTCTCCCTCTTAGCTCTTGTGTCATGTTGATTGATCACTTGTTCAGCTCGTTTTTTTCTCCCTTATCCTTCTCCCGAACTAAACAGTGATGACCCATTGGAGAATGAGAGATCGAGCTGATTATTGTAAGTAAATAAAAATTTGATTAACCATGAATTTCAAGTTTTGGTGTTGAACTAATTAGTTGGGCGGCAGTCATTAGATAACCTTGCAATTGTCGCTATTGCCACCGCCACCTGCTAGCGCTGATCTGGAGCCAGTTGAGATGGTTGATGGCGACTGAGCTCGGAGTTGTTGTTGCCGTTTCATTGCCATTGCGTTTGCCACATCCACAGGTGGCTGCTGCATTTGTGCCTGACTGAGTTGCATTGATTGAGATCGTCTGTGGTTGTGGTGGTGCTGGTGCTGCTGCTGTTGATGATGATGATGATGATGATGATGGTTTCTGGTTCCATGCGATGATTGTCTGCTGCTCTGATTGTGGTGAGATCTACTTCCGCTCGCTTGCGGGCCACTTGTTGCTACCGGCGCAACATTCGCCTCTGGGTAATTCCTCGGCGCCGAGGACGACGACTTCCGGTTGTTGGTCCTCGACTCGCTCGAGTATCTTCGTCGCCGGTGCGACTCTGGGGCTGGTTCAATAATAGAGCCAGCCGATCTATTGCTTCCGCTCGACTTACTCGACGACGTGTGCGACCTTCTCCTTCGCCGCCGCTCCTGCTTCGAGCTCGACGATTTAACCTCTCGTTGCGATCGGTGTGCTCGCCGGTGGTCGCTGTTCCTCCTGTGACTCCGCCGTGGCGACCTCGACGAAGAACTGTGACCAGCCGTTGCACGGCGCGAGGTCGGCGATGGACTTCTGGAATAATCAGACGATGCCGTGGAGCATGGCGACGATGAGCGCGAGCTGGCGGCCGAGTATCGCCTGCCGCGATTTCTTCCATAGACGTGGTCGTCGTCTTCCGATCCGGAGTAGCTATCTTCTGTATCCGAATGGGAATCGGAACCTGAGTAGCTAGAGCAGGAGCTCTCTCGGCTCGAGCGACTGCATTCGCTGGCCGAATCCGAGTCGTACTCCGAGTCAGAGTTCGAGTCAGAGCTTGAACCGGAAGAGCTGGAACAAGTTGAGCAACGCGAGGAAACCTCCGAGTCGTAACAGTTGGTATCCGACTCATCGTCGTTCGCGTCCTCCTCCTCCTCCTCCCCATGTCTGTGTCCTCCTCTCCTGGTAGCGCCTCGGCTAGAGTAGCGACTTCTCCTCGAGCTCGACGGGTGTCTCCTACTCGAACTCGCCCCGCTAACGCTGCGACGTCCATGCGAAGACCGGTGATCGCTGGATCGCCGGTGGTTGTGGTGACGTCTTGCCGAGGCTGATGTTGATCTCCTATGCGAAGTTGAGGACGAGGTTCTAACCCTTCGGTCTTCACCTCTTCGTGAGTGCGAGCGACGATGCGACACTCGCTGACCATTAGCCTGCTGCTGCTGATGATGAAGATCCAAGGGAATCGGAAGATGAACTGGCAACACCTGTTGCTGCTGATGTTGCTGGAAGGCCGCCATTTGCATGGGCGGTGGTTGGTGTTGATGTGGTTGTGGTTGTGGAGGACAAGCAATCAAATGGTTCGTGCTAACAGGTTGGCAGGTTTGCACGGTTAGCGGTTGTTGTTGCTCGCGCAACTTTCGCTCCTCGCGACGGCCGCCGCGGCTGGAGCCGCCCGTGAGGCTGAATTTGGACAAAGCGCCAGACAAGATTCCACCTGTTGACTTCGATTGCTGCACTGGCTGTTGTTGCTGTTGCTGCTGCATCGAATCGACAACCACCTGATCGTCAGGGTTCAAAATTAGTCCCGAATGATCAATAAAGTCAGCGCCATTCAGGAGTGGCTCGCCGCCCCTGAGCAAGGAGCTCAATCTAACTCGTCTACCTTGGTCGTCGTAGTAGGCGCTGTAGGCATTCAGCGAGCCATTCATCTTAATCTGGCTGGCGAGCTCGGCGGGCATTGTCGCCGAGCCGCTGGCAAATTGCAACGGATAACTTATTTGACTGTCCACTTGTTGCGCGTTTGGCTGTAGTTGCTGGTAGTACTGCGCCCAATTGCCCGACGATTTTAGTGCCGACTTCAAGCCACTTGCTCGTCCCAAGGTCATTGTTGACGACGACGACGACGACGACGGCGGATCCTTGACATTGGGATCAAACGAGACAGACTTGGTCTGTTTCGTTTGTTGTCTCTGCTGTTGCGTCGATTGCGATTCATTGTCCACTCGCTGGCCGATGCTCGAGTTAGATCTCACCTGTTGCTGTTGGTGACCACTTTGCGAGCTGCCTATTGTTGTTGTTGTTGTTGTTGCTGCTGTTGTTGCTGTTGACGAATTAAGTGCGCCCATGCTAATCGCGCTGGTCATTCCAACCAAATCGTCTCGCGGCTGACAATTGAGCAGCGGCGAGGTGATGGCAAAAAAGTCGCCCATGAAACTTTCGCTCCTGTTTCCGTCACCTTGCAGCTTTAGCTGCTGATCGTCAACCGAAGCGCCGCCGGCCACCTGTTGTTGTTGTTGTTGTTGGCTCGTCAACAAACGCGCACTGGTTTTGGTTGCCTTGTTCACTGTTGAGTAGTGGTCAGTGATTATATTGGCAGTCATTGAGTTTTGATGCTGCTGCTGCTGTTGCTGACGGTTATAACTTGCGGCCGTCTGTTGAATGGTCGCCTCGACTGTGGGCAATCCATTGGTGTCCAGCGGAATTAGCGACGAGTTTAGCATGGAGGCTGAAGCAGCGGAGGGCGCATTTGGTGCCAGAGTTCCGCTACTTTTACTGCTAGCCAACGAGGCAGTCAATCGTCTGGGTAAGCGCTGTGCCAACTCAAAGAAAAATGACTCCTGGTTTCCGGTTGATGATTTCGTGGCCGAGCTTCCGCTCGACTTCACAAACGCCTGCGAGTTACTCTGACCCAAACTGGAGCGAGCTCCAAATCTCATCGACTGTCCCTCAAAGTGGCCAACCAATTGATCCATTCCCTCGGTCTTATTTTGGGCTGAGTTCTTGTGCTGCATTTGATCGTCAGCAACTGCCAACAAATCAACCACCGAGAGCTCGGTTATTGGCTGCACCCTTCGCCGGCGCTCCATTGATCTAGAGCTCATTAAAACATGATGCTGATGATTGTTGCTTATGTTGTGTGTATTGCCATTAAATTGTCCGCCGGCCGACGAGGCAACAGAGCTATGCGACGAACTGGACGACAGTGGACTGTGCGACTTCCCGACACCTGTTGATTGGCTTGCATTTGGGCCGCCCGTCGAGGCCACCTGTGCGCCGTTGCAACTTCCGCCCGCCGCAGCACTGCTCACCCCGCTACTCGAGGTGGCACTGTGGTCGCTTATGGCGCCCTCGTTGCTAATTAGCGAGGCCACCGGCGAGCACTGCGACGCCTTGAACGAGGTGAATGGGTGCTGAAGTTTTGCGGCCACCTGTTGCTGTTGCGCCGTCCAGTCGGCGTGCTGTTGACTTGTCGTGGTCGTTGTTGTATTGCTGGTCATCGTTGCCATTGGCGACGACTCGCAACTCGACTGCTGCTGCTGTTGCTGTCGATTGTGAATGCCAGTCAAATCAACAGGTCGTCTCGTTAGATTTGATGAAGGCGAGATTGATGTCGTTGTTTTGGTCGTGCCTACGCCACACTCGCTGCCCGCCGTCTTGCCGGCCGCTGGTGCCGTGGAAAAGACACAGTCCAAGTTAATGTAGTTATCGAGACCATGACCAGTTGGATTTTGTTGTGGTTGTGGTTGCCGTTGCCTGTCTTTGCCATTCGTGGCCGCCATTGCAGCACTGAGTCCATCCATCATCAAGCTCATTGCAGATGTAACCTGTTGATGCGCAGACGATGAGGACAACGATTTGCTAGCCTGAGCCATTGAAGTCAGAGAATCAATTAGAAATGGATTCAGTTTGTTTCTCCTGGCATCCAAATCGTCGTTGCTCGAGGTGGTGGTTGGTGCGTTGAAAGCACCAACTTGCTTGTGGGACGACCTGTTGCCGCAATCTCGATCGTTTCCGTCGCCGCTCGCCTCGCGCTCGATTTGGTTCAGTGTGTTCCCGATTTGAGCTATCAATTTGGCCGCCTCGAATCGAAGCTCAGCATCCTCCTCGTTTGCGTCCGTCTTTGTTGCGGTTGTTTGGTTGGTGGTGTTGCCATTCACAGCTACACTTTTTACGTCCTGGGCGCCCGAAGCTCTCGATGTTGTTTGACTGCTCGACTTCTGTTCCTTTTCTCCTGCACCTCCAATGGACTGCAAACCTTGGAATTGGCCATACAGGTAGTTGAGTAACTGGCGCGAGGTGGCGTCCGTCTGAACACTGGCTAGCAAATACTCAATCAAGGGCTTGTGGCGCAACAAGCCTTTAGGTTTATTAGCGTCCTCCATCTCATTAGTCGTCAGGTTAACGAGATTGAGATGGAGATTTCGCTGATGTTGATGTTGATGTTGATGTTGATGTTGATGTTGATGTTGATGTTGATGTTGATGTTGATGTTGATGCTGATTCTGATTCTGCTGCATAATCCTTGGATCCCAATAGTTGGCAACACTGAGCCCCTGGGCCGTGGTGGTTGTTGCCGTGCTCGCCGTCACCTGTTGCTGAATCATTGCGCCACTGCCACTGTCAATACCCTTGGACGACGGACATTTAACACCATTGGACGACATTTCAACCAACTCGCTGCACTGGAACGAGCAATAGATGCGTCCACTGGAGCAGGGTAAAAATGGGCTGCCCAAGAGGGACTTTTGGCACTGGAAACACTTGAAACAGGAAGCCGAGGCGTGCCAACACCTTTGTTCGTGATTGATTGCGCCCGAGTCGCAGGTGATTAGCTTGCCGCATTCGGCGCAAGTCTCGCCGAATACCTTGTCAAAGCATTGCAAACAATACGGCGAGTTGGTTTGGTGGTGTGTTTGCATTCTACTCTCACTCTTAGCATAATGACTTTGGTCCACAATTATATACTGATGGCCGCCTAGTGGCACCTGGCATTCTGTGCAGCAAAAGTGTTTTATGTGCCAAACTTTACCTGTTGTTGTTGACGTTGTTGGTGTTTTTGTTGTATCGACGAGTTCGATCAGGTTAGTTTAGTGGTTAATTGCGTAGCGTGATTGGGATAATTATTGGCCTAAAGGGGGAGCGAGAGAGAGAGAGAAAAAAAGTTGAAGATCGGCACAAAAGTCAGACTCATTAGTGGGATTGGCTGTTGCGACCAAGAGATGGAGAGAAAAATTAGTGTAGTAGAATGATTGTTAAATCAAATAAAGGAGAAACTCTAGACTCAAAATTGCCAACAAAGATTGGTCAAAAATTAATAATAACTAGTAGATGACTTTCCACCTGAGACTTGAATTTTTTCTCCCTCTCAAATCTCCAGCAAATCTAAGGGGCGCGCCGAGATCTAGACTCTGATGCCGATTGGCCGACTGAAAGTTTGCATGACTTTACTTTGGTCCATCCAGTTTAAAGTTAGACCAACGAAAAGAGCAGCAGTAATCTGGCGAAACGAAGGTACACGATAGAGCAAGAGCCGAAAGGTAAATAGTGAGTCGAGTTGCAGTTTTCCTTCTCTCTCTCTCTATCTTGGCTGTTGTTGTGAAGTTTGCTTCGGCCACTTGTTGTTGCTTTGAAATAATAATTGATCATTATGATAATGATAACGAACGAGCACTTAGGTGTGCCACTCGCTCGCTAGTTGCTCCGTCTCATGACCGATGGCGTCTCGTCGTCTGCCGGCAAGATCTCGCCGGTTGGCCTCGATGGTCGCGGCCACTTGTTGCTGTTGTTCTCAAGTCGAAAGCGGCGAGCCAGTAGAACGAAAGAAGCCAACTAACTAGACCGACTAACGACCGGCAAGCTAGGAAGTTCCCTCGCGATGGTCCTGTAGAGTCGTTAGCGTCGTTGGAGTCGTGATTTACTCGAAGTTTGTTGGCTATTAGTATTGGTGTGTTGGACTTGCCTTGCAGCACTACCTGTTGCCGCTTCTACTCGAACGTATGATTTACGACTACTAATACCCAAACGGCCGCATCTAAGTCTGAATTCTAGGTAGAGTTCGAGGCAACATTAACAATAACGAGCAAATGAGCCTAAATTGTAGTCCAGCAGCTCGCCGGTTGGCTTCGTTATCCGCCGGTTCTCCAAGCAAGAGAACAAGAGTTTAGATGGCTGATATTCAAGTTTACGAGCTCGACTTGCTTGCAATGGCTCGCTCGCTCTGTCTGGCAAAACGTCGGGTTGGTTGTCTGGAACGCTGATGGCCACCGTTACGTAACCATGGCCACTTGGAGGAGAGGGTCAAGCAGGTAACTATTAAATGTTACGACTCACACGATTCGTCGCCTCCTACTACTAAGCAACTACTAAGCTAGTCTAAAACTTTACGAGCACCACGCCACTGTGAGTGGATGCCTCAGCGCCACTGAAATTGGCTTCAGCTGCTTTTGTTGCTGCTGCTGGTGGGCAGTCGGGTGGATCAAAGCGCTCACTTGGTCGCGCTCTGATCCCTAGTTTTGTCTTGGCTCATGGCTACCTTTGCCCGACTCTCCATCCATCCACCTGTTGCTGAAGACAAACCACTGCCACCAGTTGCTTCCGAGCCAAAGACAATGGCCGGCCAGGTTGACGCTTTCCGCCGGACGAAGCAAAAGAGAGAGAGAGAGAGAGAGAATTTGCCTACGAGTAATCGCATTGAATGAACCCTCAGTGACGTACAAGAATAAGTACCTGTTGCTTGCGCCAGTGGTTGCCACAGTCGCCGCCGCTACTGCCACAGAGAGCGAGAGACAATCGCTAGAAGTTGACGCTTTAATTGGACTTGTCGAATGCAAGTGGCTAGCGACAAAGCGATCGAGCCAGTTGTTGCAAGTCGTCCAGTCGAATCCAACAAAAGCAACAAGTGGTGGCTGCTGCATCGCTGCTCCATTGCGACACCCAAGCTGCAAACGACGATTGATCGGTCGCCGAAACTCTCCTTCGACGACGACGACGACGATTGAAACGGACTGCCCGTCTATTGGAGCGAGAAGATAATATCTCTGGTTGCCGGGGCAAACATTTGAACAAAATATCGGCCGAACCAAGTGACTGCCGCTACTGCTTTGGAAGCCACTGGCCGCTTGTGCTGCAGCCCAACCTCTCTCTACCTGAATGGATGGATAGTCTACCCTTTTGAGCTCGACTCTTCGCCATCCACGAAGCGTAACCCTAAACTGGGAGATGAATGGCTAGCCAGTGGCCAGTTAGATGGTGGCAGTCGAGTTGCTCGAATTACACTCACACAAACAGACATCCGGACAGTAGCAACAAGTGGCGTGTCCTCGCTCATGCTACCGGCCACTCTACTCTATTCTAGTCCACTCTCTGCACCTAGCCAACTGCTTACTCACTTTTTGATGGGCGAAGTTAAATTAGATCAGCGGCAGCATCGAATCTCGTCAATCATCCGAATCAAGTGGAGCTGAAGCGAAGGCTAAGGCAGCGATAGGAGGAGAAAGCTGGATGAGCAATGGAGATCCAGCTACTTGGCCAGCCGAATCTTGGCGAGTCTATTAAATTAACGAGGCGAGAGGCTGGCAATGCGATGCGCTTTTGGGTCGGTGGCAGTAGTGATGGCAACAATAGAGTTTGCAAACCAAATTCCACTCTTCTCGCGCACTAACCTACGGAACACTTGAGTGTCAAACTCGCTACAATCAAATCATGAGAATTGAAACTGGACAATGAAATGAGGAAAACTCTCGCTCCACTTGCCCGTTACTCGCACTTGTTGATGGCGGCTGCGCTCTTGGATAGAAAATTTAAACAACAACATCAACTATTGCGATGAAATCAACTTATCTGAGTTGAGTTCCAAAATAGACAAGCCCATTGATGGGCAAGCAACCAAGCGAGGCGCAGGTAAATGAGTGTGTGTGTTGATTGCACTGCCAAGCTCGGACCGTGAAATGGAAATTTTGTAGCTTGCCATCCCGATGGACTCGCACTATGAGAGAAAACTAGGGAGAGGTGCAGGTAAAATAAAAATCTTCTAGATGATTACGATGATGGAGTGAGTGAGCATTGGGGTTGCTCTTTTTTCAACTGCTTCTAAGGCTTTCGTTGATGTTACCGCAGCAGCAGCAAATTGGCCGCCTGAGCAACAAGAGCCAATCGAAAGCTTCAAATTTTCTGGGAGCGACCGGAAGTTTGAGCGCCCGCATGGTCTAATTAAACTCGTAAAGGTACGACAACAACAGGTTGTTGGCGCTTCCAATCAATTGGAAGCGCTGAATGTTTGCGATCAGATTTTTCCTCTTCGAAAAAATATATTAGATCAGAGCAAAAGAGAAAAGGTTATGAAGATATATGAATGAGAATAAAACTTACCCTCGGCCTCGGTACACTCCTCGTCCAGAATCAAGCAATCGCACTGCTGACATCTTGGCTTGAACAACTCAACAAAGTGTCGGTGACAAAATAGACTGACCACCTGAGGTTGCTGATGATATGATTGTGGAAAGCAATGTCGACTTGCGGCTTGTAACCTGGTGTCATCGTGGAAAACTTGATCCTCATCTTGAAACTCTTGGTCTAAGTTAACATACTCGCAGCTCGACGATCTCCTCGGTCGCCTCGTTGATTTGAGGTGATGATTGTTGTCGTTTGCATGACGCTTATTGACTGATTGGCTGTTGGTATTTGTTGTTGGTTCGTTTATGTATATTAAAGCTCTCAAATCAACAAGCAGCTCAGAGCAAGTGCAACAATTGAAGCATTCAGTGTGGAACAATATACTGGCCGTTTCTTCGCAAGTTGAGTCACCGGAAGTTGTTGCTTGCTGTACATCGGGATCAACCAGATTAGCTTCACTTCGCGACTTTTCAGCCGCAGCCGCCGCCGACTGACCACCTCTACCCGAGGAGCCACTCAGGTGACCCCTGAGCGAGGCGCCCAGGGAGCCAAGCGACGCCGACCAGGTCATTGCGCGACTCTTGCCTAGACGCTTCGACTTTGGGCCGCTGCTGCCGTTGCGCTTCTCGCTCTTCGTTGGCTTCAACACCGCAACCTCAGCGTTAGACGATACGGTGTCCCCAAAAGACTCACCTGTGGCCGCAGCCGCCCCCAGTGGCAACACATCACCTGGCTGCATGTCAACGTGCGGCGGCGTCTCCCTGTCGTCGCAGTGGCTACCCGACGCCGACGACTGGCCACTTGAGGAGCCAGTGCCGAGTCCCTCGTCGTCTTGCTGATGATTATGGGGATGATGCTGCCGCTCATTCTCATTTTCGCCCGACTGGCCGGCTGTTTGCTGTAATGTAATTGCACTTGTTGTTGCTGTTGCTGTCTCGGCTGTTGTTTGCTTAACGGCTTCCGGCTCACCTGCACCGCGCGCAGACACCTGTCGCTTAACATTGTCGTTGTTGTTTGCATTTGGCGCCTCGACCAACTCACCTGTTGCTGTTGGCTGCTGTTTCGCCGAAGCCGATGCCGGCGACATCAGTTTCATTGTTTGACTAGAGTTTTGTTTGCCTGCTTGCCCACTGCCGCCGCTAGTGGTCATGTCGCCGCTTCTCAACTGTAAATTGTCAACTCGGACGCAGGTCGAGTTAAGCTCGATCGGCTTCTTGCACTAAGTTGCGTGGATTCAATGGTTTGAAAGTGAGAGTTTGTTGTGTTTGTTGAGATGCGGCGCAAGAATTGGGATTAGTTTCTGTCACTTGTTGTTTATTTAGCGATGACTATTTGCTTGAGAGAAAAATAAAGAAAAAACACTGCCTATTCCAACATGGACACGGGTGGTCGTTTAAGGTGCTAGTAGCCGAGTGAGTGAGTGAGTGAGTGAGTAGGAGGTTAGCGGAGATTAACTTACCTTAAAGCAGCTCGTTGACTTAATTGCCTGTTTGTTTTTCGCGCCTCTCGAGTCCAAAATGTTTTCGGTGCCAACATCGTCGACAAAACTCCCCGTTGTTGTCGTTAATGAGAGCCGACGACTTGGCGACTTCTTGCCACCACCGGCATGACCAACCACCTGTTGCTTGTCCTTCGTTGGACTCAGATAATAGAGCGACGCCTTGAACTGCGAGGCCAACTTCCGCTGGCCCCTAATGAACTTGATCTCGTCGTCGCAGGTGGTTGGGTCGGACTTGCCATGGTTGTGTGTTGCAGTGATTGTGTTGCTTGTTGGGGTCTCACTTGGTTCTTGGCGTTGCTCTAATTTGGTTTTCTCGCTTGAAGTGCTGGTTGCGGTGGCGGCCAGCAACTCGAGGTCTTGGTGGGGAATCTGGTAGGCTAGCTGCTGAGCTCGCCAACTTTCGCCTTTTGATGGCGAGGATAATGATTTTGGGTTTTGCGAGTTGAACAGGATGTTTGTATAGTAATTGGTTAGTTTGATTGCAGTGTAAACTAGGCAACTTATTGATGACGATGATTCAATAGCAACATTGACCTCCTTGATCGACTCCAACTGTTGCGCTCTCCTCTGCCGCTCGCCTCTAGCTCGCGAAAAACTTTGACTCGTCGTCGAGCTCGATTTGGTGGCTGTTTTTGCTGACATGGTTTTTGTCGCCGAGCTTGTGGCTCGTTGGAATGAGACAATGGGACATTCCAATTGGGGCATCGACGACATCCTACAGTTGAAGTTGACGATGTTACATTGACATCGTCGTCGCTTTCAATTCAAGGCTAAATCTGATCCACTCTCGATTGCTCAATTGAATATGGCAGAGTTCTACCTGTTGATTTCATTGTTTTGTCTTTCACTGCTTGTTGTTGCCGCTGAACTCGACTAAACTCAACTGACTCTCGAAGCCACCAGATTGATTCTCGTCGGGCGCAGCAATGGCGAGGTGGCGGTCAGTTGGGTGGCGGAGCGCATGCGCAAGGGCGAGGGCTACCTGAGAAGAGTGGAGCGCAACGCCGACTAGCGGAACTCGGCGAAAGCCAACAAAGAAAACAGAAAGAGGAATTTACAATGGAAAGGAAAAAGACGACTAGACTGGAACATTAACATGATGATTTCATTACATTCCACTCACTTTCTGGTCTAAAATCTGACAACTGGAACTCGGGCAGCAAGAGAGAGAGAGAGAGAGAGATGGCAAAATTTTGGCCAGCTAGTTGGCTAGGCGGAAAAGTCAACTTGCTGAACAGAGTAAGACGAGAGAAAAGTCGACGACGAAAACGACGAGGCAAGCGAGACAAAAGTGAGCAAGTGAGAAAAATTGGAGCTTACGTAAAGTCCACGCTCATTCCTCTAACTCCCTAACTCCAACTCGTCGCTTTCCCAACTCTCGACGTTGCAAATCCGCCGACGACGAGGACATTTGACTGCCCTGCTCTTCTTTAAAGACTTATAGCGCGACAGAGAGAGAGAGAGAGAGAGAGAGAGAGAGAGAGAGAGAGAGAGAGAGAGAGAGAGAGAGAGAGAGAGAGAGAGAGAGAGAGAGAGAGAGAGAGAGAGAGAGAGAGAGAGAGTAGAGTAGAGTA
>WNKI01000002.1:6058699-6151415 GCA_015350385.1 Aculops lycopersici
ACGTACGAGACGACGAGACGAGAGACGAGAGAGAGAGAGAGAGAAGAGAGAGAGAGAAAGAAGAGAAGAANANANAAAAGAGAGAGAAGAGAAGAGAAGAGAAGAGAAACTTGAATTATGATTTGCATTTTGATCGATACACTAGTCGCCTGAAACTAGACAAGAGGCCGCAAGTCCGCAATTAACCGGGATCCTCTATGCACAGCAACAAGTGGGTGCACAACATCATCAGCTCACCGGCTGATGCTCATCGGATCAATTTCCTGCGTTAAACGTTTGCGCAAATCCACTTGTTGCCGCTTCCATTCTCTTAGTGCCTCCAGCTCTCGTTGGTTCGTAGGAGCGAACGAAGCTCATTAGACTGCTCAACTAGAAGAAGCAAAAGAGAGGCCCCGAGTTGGAGTTTAGGTGGACCAAGCGGCCGGCCTGTCGGTGCGGCGCCACAATCAATCGCTGGCGATCAATTTGCCTACCTGCGCCGCCGACGCTTAGAATGACGAGCAGGCGGTGGGCAAAATTTGCTCCCGTTTTGCATTCCATTTCATTACATTACCTTACCTTGTCTTGCCTTATATGAGCCAGCGGCGATACACTGGCAGGGCAACAAGTGGTGGTGAATGTCCAAGGTAATGCAGCGGCAACGGTGGCGGCCAGACGAAAGGATCGGCGCACCCAGTAGGGAAGCTCAAATGCAAAGTAAAAACAAAGCAGCAGCTGATTCCAAGCTGTTGTAAGCCATCGAGACGAGCGCCAGAGATGATCGGTTGCATCAAAACACTTGTTGCTGTCGTCTCTGAGGGTAAGATTGGCATTGGTGGTGGCCGGCGGCGGTGAAAGAGGAGAGCATCAATCTAATGCGGCTAATGTATAATATTCCAGGCGGCGGTGGCCAACAGGTGGTTTGCATGCCGCGCAATCATCAGTCGTCTGGTCGCGAAGCGAGTGAGATGATCCAAAGGTCTTAGCGAGCGATCAAGTTGCCTGTTTGCCTCGGAGGCACCTCAGCTGTTCAAATGGCGCCGCCAACTCGACGACGAAAGAATTGAGCAACCAGACGAACTTCAACCTTGAAACTTGAGTTAATCTAGCTACCTGAAGTTGGGGAGCAAATTGAATCGCAGCAATGATGCCACCGGCATCATTATTTGTTGCTAATTACTGGCCAGTGGCCACAGCAAATGGAATATTATATACATATCTCTCTCGTTCGTTCTCATCTAGGTAGACTGTTTGTTGGCTTGAGTTGAGTTAATTAGTAAGTTGAGTATCAACTTACTTGCTCGCCGATTATCATCATAGACAAAAATCGCGCTCATGATTTACCTGAAGTTTTGTCTGCTCTCATTTTCGTCAAGTCAATTAAACTTTTCCTCCAGTTCATGTGTATTACTAACTTATGAACGACGAAGAGAGGAAAAGTCGTTAAACGGCGACGTCGATGTCGACGAAGCAGAAGCATCGGCTAAATTTAGATTAAATCTAATCTATCGTCGTTACTGGTCACCGTGGTGGTGCCTCGATTGGAGATGCTCATATCATCATCAGCGCTTGAGATCAATGAAAGGAAAAAGTAACTCGCTCTCCTTCTTCTTCTTCTTCTCCTCGTTCGAGTATATAAATCAATGAATTACTTACCTTTGTAATAATTGAAAAACTTGACTACTTCGTTCTTCTCGGCCAAAACTTGCTGCTGTTCCGGCGAATCATAATCTAAGGTTGGATTTGATGTAACTTGCAATTTCATCTTGCTGCCTTCCTCCTCGCCAATCTCTCTAACTCGAATGTGAGACAACGACGATGACGAGAATGGAGATTGGACTTGACTTGAGGTTTCTGTTGTTCTTGTTGCGGATCCAACTGCATGCGCCAATCCAACGACAATCTCGTGTCCATCGGCAAACACTTGTTGTTTCGTCAAGTCGGCCTCACTGCTCGTGACATCCAGGTGAAGGTCGAGCATTCGCAGGTGAGCTGACTGCTGCTCACTTTCACATGGTCTGCTCATTTTATTACTACTACTACTACTACTACTACTATTATTATTATTATTATTGGCACTTCCAATGACTTCTTCTCGTTCTTGTTCTTTTTGTTTCGAATCTTCGTCGCCCGAAACTTTGGTGACTCTTGCAGCTTCAACTTCAACGACAGACTCGCTTACACCAACGAGAGCGCGACAACTCAATTGATGTTGGTCAGGTTCAAAGGGCGTGGCCGCCGCCTCTGCCACCAACACCAGTGACTTCGTGTCGGTTTCGTAGCTGCCGTTAGTCTCGTTGTTGGTCGTGTCACTGCCGGTGGCCAAATTAGTGGTAACAGTGTCGACGACCTGTTGCTTGTTGTGATCGTCGGAGCGTAATGACGTCCGATGAGACGTCCCTTGTAGTTGGTGTTGCTTTTGTGAGGAACTCGCAGAGTCTTCGTCTTGTGAGCTACCTGATTGTGTTGCCTCGGTGCTTAATTTACTCGCCAACTGCTCGCCTGTTGAATTGGACAACGAGGAGGAGGAGGATGACGATGAGCAATCGACATTCAATCTCTCGACTTTCGCCTGCTCTTCCACTGAGCAGCCAGAAGGAGGAGAGTTGCTTTGTTGGTGGCCATCAATGAGCAGCTCATCTTGCTGACCGCCGCTGGTGCATCGACTTGTGGCTGCCTCCACCGCCGCCACCGCTTCCGCCATAACCAAGGGGGCCACTTGTTGCTGTTGCTGTTGCTGTTGCTGTTGCTGTTGCTGTTGCTCTCGCTCCTTCTCTTCCTCGGCAGCAAGACCACCTGCCCGTGTCGGCTCGCTGCTCTTTTGCAGCAGCAACCTTCTGTTGAATGTTGGGGGAACATCGAAGTCAGGTGGTTGTTGAAGTTCAATGGTGATTACCAGGCGCGCGCGCACACACATAGTCAGTGGTTGTTGATGTTGATGTTCATGTTAATGCAGCAATAGTAGACAAGACCCCACAAGTCGGTTATTTGAGGCATTCGGCGCGCAACAACAGCGAGGAGTGGGAGGGGGAATCGTGGTTGGTGGTCGTTGGTGAGTTGGAGGATTGCCGTTGATTGCCGAGTTTTCGAAGGTTCGAGTCGAGTCCACGGTAAGTGGTTCGATTTGGTTGTTGTGGGGATAGGAGAAAGTTCAAGTTGTTGTTGGTTAGTTGAGTAATTCTTTGAAGTAGTTTCTTTAAAATCAACAGGTGGCGCTGGCGCAACACGATCTATTTGTCCTCGAAACTCCAAGTTGGAGACAGGGACATTCAGCGACGTAGGTAAGAGCAGCAAATTAGTAGCAGCAAATAGACGCAACTTCAGTAAGTGAGAGAAGAGGCACGAAGAGATTAGAATCTCTCCTTTGGACTGGAGGGTTTTAGATGTGTCATTTGGCTGAAGTCTCCACTTCCTTCGACTCTCATTTACGTAATCGTCGTTGGCTTAGTTTATCTCGTCGCTGACCATTAGTTTTAAGTTGAAAATGTCGCTTCTAAGTAAGGAAACGAGAATAAGAGAGCGAGAGAAAGCCAGGTAAGCGGCGGCCTTAATTGTCCAGCTTCACGCAATTGCCACTTGTTGAGGCGACCGGCCAACCAAGTCTATTGTCTCAGGTTACCACGCGAAGCAGCGGCAACGGCAAATTCGAGCTGAGGCTAGTGGATTCTCTCTTCGTTGTGCACACGGCGCGTCGACTTCAATCATTCTACTTCCTGTAATTTGCCTGACCACTGGACTACTGAGATTTTCTCCCCTGCGGTTATCTCTTAGAGTTTTTTCAATTCGCGAAGCTCGTGGGTGAGTGAGCAAGCGAGCGGGTGAGACAACAGGTGACAAATCAATCGGCTTGCTGGTGAGGCAAAGAGGAGCCAAAGAGAAAGAAGAGGCTGAATTTCCTCGCTTCGTTGTCATTCTTTTGCATTCGTGACAAAAAAGGATGACACTAAACGTCTTCGTCTTGGTCGTCGTCGTTGCTGTTGTTGTCGTCTAGCGATAATCTGGAGCAGACATCGTTTTATGGAGTTGAAGTTTTCCACTCGAACTAACAGGGCATCGCGCAAGCCGCCTGATTAGCGCCGGAGAGAAGTCAACTCTGGCTGCTGCCGCTACTGCTTGAGATCGGTTGCCCGTCCGCTGTTCTTTGAAGTGGAGCAACAAGTAGCACTTCCCTCAACTGCAGCTACCTGTTTACCTGGCTGCTCGGTCCGCAACTGACTTCGCTATCTTCAGACAACTTTGAGGTGAAAGTTTGGAACCCAAAGCGACATTGACAACCGAGAGCCGCCGCGCAATGAACTGGGCGACTGGAGTTTTATTGTTACGCGGCTGGCGCCGCGACAACAATAATAATAATCTCTCTTGTGTCCAGGAAACACAACTTCAACTTTCTCTAAAGGTTACGTTGTCTCCCGTTTGACTGCGTGACTTTTTGGCCTTCCACCTCAAGAGACTAAAGATGTGGAATAAAAAGTCGACATACGACGAAAGATGGAGGCGATAGAGAACAAGTCAACGCAACGGAGAATCGAAAAACAGGTGGCCGCAAACAGGTAACCTCAAACTCAGGTAGTTTTTCCTCGCCGCTTCCAACTGAAACCTCAACCGAAACGCTCAATCTTAATTCGAAGCTCTAACGACAATAATAATGACGAACACAATAAAAACTTGGGCGACTCTTCTAGTGGTGAGTTTGGCTCCTTTTAGTGAATAAGCGAGGCTCATTTTTTCTCTTCATCATTCTCGATTGTCGTTGTTGTGGTGGTTGCTGATATATTACGAAAGAAAGTTGTCCAATGCAAAATCTTTTTGTTGTATTCTGGCGTGTGAATCCTTGTATCAGCGGCAACATAAGCAGCGAACTCAGGTGGCTTAAAATATATCGTCAATCAATCATTCCGTTGCTCTTACTTTCGCTTATTCTTTCTCAGTTTCCAACTTTCCAAGTAAAACATGGACAACTAAAAGGCCAAGTGGCCACTTAAGCTAATGAAAGTGAGCGAGATTCACTTTTACCCGCTAGCTCTGCGCCATGAATACTAATCTAAAGGAACCCTCGAGTCTCGGGATGAAACAAGATTCACTACTTTAGTCTGGCTGGTTGGTCTTTTGAGTGTTTCACCTGCCCGCTACTACTAACACCACGATGGTTGATTCACCGACATTGACCGTGAAACAGGTTTTCGCACTCAAACCTAATGCTAACTGTCATCTGCATTAGATATTTTTGTGTATAGCAAGTACACAAGACTACTAAGCAAACGGTAACGACAAATTGAGTCACCTGTTTGGATAGTTTGTAAACTTGACACTAAACTTGTAGTCCAAAGTCATGTACTTGTAGAATGGTTGCGGTTAGTGTTACAACTGCAATCACAACTACAATCGGCGAGCTGAGTTTCGAGAAGAGAAAAAAGAGAAGAAGAAATAAAAGGAATTGAAATTTACTTAGCGACTATCGTTTAGTTTCTCTCCTCATCTCCACTCTCATCATTCCATCTCAATCTAAATCTAAATTTCCAAAAGTCAGGCAAGAATTCAAATGTCCTCCCTCATCAACTTGTTGCTGGTCTTAGCGGCTGCTGTGGTATCGGTATCTCGCCTTTGGTTGGTAAATGTTTGGATTCCATTGAGGCTTAGCTGGATGGGAGCAATGAGAGCTAGAAAGAAGACGAGGACGAAAACAACAGCAGCAGCGATAGCAGCAGCAACAACAACAACAGCAACAACTCTCTTGATTACAAGTGAGCATAAGAGAGACACAGAGAGGAGAGTGAAGAAAAGAAACAGGTGAGCTGGTGCTTCTACTTCATCGCCCGTCACTCAATCACCACACTGCTTACTGCTTAGCGAGCCGGTTGCCACTCGAAATGCTTGAGACTATTACGTAAGTCGCCAGCTCCTCTCGGCTTTCCCATCCAATCCACCGCTCGGCTCCTTACTCGTCGCCATGGCAACTTGAAGTTTGCGCGGCTCTTAGGCTTAATGGCCGAGCTAATAAACCGCAATTCTCCTCCTAGGCGCAGATGAGGCAGCTGCCTCTTCGACTCGAAACTACGAACTATGGACTGAGCCAAAGGCGAGAGATGCGCCGTCAAATTCTTCGCCCGACTTGTTGCTGTTCTTGCTAAGATATTCCTCAAGTTCCAAGAAAAAGAAGAAGGAGCCGAAGCCTTCGACGCTCGAGTATCACAGGTAAAGAAGCGAAATAAGCCGCCGCAACTGCAAAAGCGCCAGCAACAGGTAACCTTTGAGTTATTTGACTATCGCGCACACAAACTAACAGGCCAGTCAAAACAGACAGCACTGCAGAAGCAATGGCAAGCAAATTTGCCCCGTTGTTGTGGTTGCTGTTGCTTGGACTTGAGCTTTGGTTGTCCTCATAGTCGTCATCCTCGACTAATACCAGCAAGCTAGTCGATTGATAGATAGAAAGGCGAGACAGAAAAGAGAGATGATTGCATGATTGAGCCTCCAGAATGGACGAGCATTATTCTCAAACTTTTCATGGCCACATTGTGTCCAGCGCGCAAATCTTGAACTAGTGAGAGAAGTAGACGCAAACCAAACCGATTCGAGTCACTTGAGCCGCTCAATTTCCTGTTCCGCCTTCAAGATCGGTGACGGCGCCTTCGTCGTTATTATGGTTGCTGTTGATGTTGCTCTTGCTGAAGTCGCGCCAACTGCTAAGCCACGAACTTGGCCTCTGCAAAGAGACCCGCGATAAAGAAGAAGAAGAAGAAGCGGACGGCGAGACGATCAAGTCGTCGCCATTTTGACTGCATGATGCGTCGCCGGAGATAACAATGGGCTCAACAGAATCCGTTGTCGTCGTGGTCGTGGTCGTTTCCGTTGCCACAAAGACGACTCGACTTTCTTCACGGAGATTGAAATTAGATACTCTTCGTGCTATTTGCCACTTAAGCTCAGCTTAGCTTGAATTTGTCCGTCTAACCGAAAAAGAAGCGGCAACAATAATAAGAGCAACAAACTAGCCGATGAAGGTCAAGGGTTAAAACTCATAATAAAAACTACTACTCACTCATTAAGCTCTGCTAAAGGATTCCTAGAGGATTGTGCCGAGTTTCTTGAATTTCCACTTGTTTGATTTCGATGTTGATACTGCTGATGCTGTTGTTGTTGGTTTCTTTCTCTTCTCACGGCTTCGAGTTGCTTGCTTGTGCCCAAAATGGAGGCGTAAAGCGGATCACTTAATGGGTTATTATCATCGTTGCTCATCGTCGTCGATTTGAATTGTGTTTGGTTGGTGTAATGTGCAACAGGTGAGTTTGAGTGCGAGTCACTTCCGCTTGAGCTGCGAATTGGCGTTATCGTCGAGGAGCTCGACAATTGGTTCGAGGAATCGCCACAAGCTTCCGGAGACATCAGGTTGTTTGGCTTCTGCTCTTGTTGCTCTTGTTGCAACCTCATCTCAGATTTACACCTTTCAACGTAGACTAAAGATTGTGGATTGACCCGAGGAACTGAGTAAACCACATAGCTTGTGGTGGTTGCGGCCTCGCGTCTGCTTGTCGATGTGCTCGAGTTTGTCTCGAGGTCGCAATCGCCCAAATTATTCATCCCAGTCAACGGCAAAGACGACATCATTTTGTCAGCCAAGCGGCGCTGCTGCTGTTCTTTTATCGTTTGATACAATAAATCTCCATCTAACTGATTGCCATTCCAACAAGAGCGCCATCGACTAGACTGGCGCGCCGAAACCGGTGGCGGTCCGGACATCTGTTGCTGTTGCTGCTGCTGCTGTTGTTGTTGGTGATGGTTATTTTTCTGGTGACTCTTATGACTGTGACTTGCTTCTAGTTGGTGATGATTGAGGTCAAAACTGTGTACTTGAGCTTGGAGTTGTTGCTGTGACATTTGGGCTGCGTCTTGCTATTTGAAAAGCATGGATTATAACGAACTTACTTGCGCTTGCATCTCGAGGTTCGCTTGAGCAGAAAAAATCTTTTCATGTAGCTTTCGATTCAAATCAACAGGTGAGTCTCATGCTTTGAAACGCTTGGTGGTTGACCGGTAGTTTAGCTTGCACGTGTTGCTGGCTGGCTGGCTAGCACTAGTGGTGCCATAAAAAAGACTTTAATTTTGGTTGTTTGTCGATCAAAACAAAACATATATTTTACAACTACCAAAATTGAAACTGTTTTTCTCTCCTCAGCAAGTCAACTTAACCTCATGACTTTGGTAAAAATCGACACACGACCGTTTGCCTGCCTCTTACTCAAGTCTCTGCTCGAGGAACCGACACCAGCATCCATGTTGCGCATGCGTATCTAAAGGCAACCAACAACCTGCTGCCCGACCTATCGGCGGCAATGTGAACTACGAATGCAACTTGTTGCACCAACCGACTTTGCTTCAGTTTACCTGGCCTAGAATGCTCTTTGTGAGTATCCCAGCAGTCAATGGATGAGCATCACCGGCTCATCTCTCCCTGCGCCCGAAATCCGAATCCATAAGCAACAATTAAATTTATCGAAAAATTGTTGTTTTCCTGGTATTTGTCGTCGTCTTAGGCTGTTACGTAAGAGGAGTTGGATCGATTTCATGTGTCTCGTGCACATCGAGGGATTATCGAGCTAAGCGAGTTGGTTGGATTACACAAGCTTGTTAAATGGCGCAAGCGGCAAGGAATTTGGCCAGCTATTAGATGGACTCTCTCTGCCACGGCAGCGGCAGTGGTAGCTGCATCACGATATTTTGTTGAATGTTCTTGTTGCCACAATCATCATTGAGTTAGTAACCATACTGCTCTTGTTTTCTTGTTGCTAAATAGTCGCTCGGCCAGTCAGCCGATCCATCGGCCGACTCGCTGGTTGTAAGCCGACAAGTCAGCGGATCAAGCCTGATCTTTAGTTTCGCAAATTAAACAGCTTTAACGAACGACACACAATAATATAATATCAGATAGCCTTCGAGCAACAAGTGCTTGTTGTGTCCCTTTTCCATCCAATCGTTTCGAGTTCGTTCTATTGTCTCGAGTTAACGAGACGCAACCAATTAATTCGAGGCGATCATTTGCCAGCGCATTACTAATTTGATCCAAGCAGAAACTTGAATGCGATGGTGATAGTGGTTGTATTTGTAAATGTTTCGCTTACGATGCAAACTCGCATTAAAGTCAGTCAAATGTCCAACTCAAGAGCTTTGAGTTCAGAGTTTAGTTTGAATTTGTTGTTGTTGTCTGGAACCAAGTAGTGGCGGAGGTTGTTGTTGCTCTTCTCCTTCTAGAAATGTTGCCATCCATTCTAATGTATCGAGACTAATCCATTTTGCACAGATTTGCACTCCTCCGCCTCCCTAAACCAAGCTCTCATCTGCTTACATCTTCCTCGTCGTCCTCTACCCATAACCGTCCGCTTACTTTATACACTCTTTACCTAATATTAGTCGAACAAGTTTAAGACTCTCGTTCGGGACCTTTGTTTTGATCAAGGTTTGGGTATAATTTGTTGTTGCTGTTGTCGTTGCTCCTTTTGCCCGTGCGATCTTTATAGTCGAGAGACACTTGGCTATTGCTATTGTTGTTGTTATTGTGTCCAACAAACTTTCGATGGCTTAATCTAACGAGAGAGTCACACAGGGGAATCGACAAGATCAAAGTCAAAGCTGCTACTTATTCAAGTTGCCGCGATTTGAGGCATTCGAATTCTTGGTCTACTACAAATTCCCTCACTTGCTGTGCAGTTCTATTATGCCACCGAATTTGTTGTCTCTGTTCCTCTGGTGGCTATTCCTGCCACTTAAACTGCCACGATTGCGACTAAATGGCTCATAAAGTATCCTTCAAGGAGGCCGTTTGGCGCCCGGCGGGATCCTTTCACTGTCTATACTGCAGTAACATGGCTCAATACTAACTAACGCACTCAACTCTACTTAAGTGGCTACCGACGAGTGAGTTTGAAGTGGCGGTAAATGGACTTTGGCGATGGGCAGGTGGCTGTGCTTTCTTCTTTTATTTGGTGGTGGTGGCGGGATTGTAGACTACTGTAACAGACTGACCTGTCAGGTTCAATTGGTCCCATTGGTAGCGGCAAGTTGGTGAGCAAGTTGGCCAAGCAACGCTGTGGACATTTGCACTTGAGGCATGACTATCCGGAAGTTTCAAGTGGAAATACCACCTGTTGATGTACTAATGACGTTCAGTTCGTGACAATGACAATCAAGCTCTTGTCTGGTTGTTGTTATTATTTGCTGTGATTTGTGTTGGCGCCGGCGACAAGGAAAATAGTCATTCCTTTCTTCTTGCTGATGTCTTCTTTTCTTGTCCAACTTGATGTTGTCACCCAATTTCATGTATGCTGTCCACGTAAACTCATTGGCTGTCTGTGCCCGTCAGAAGAATAATAATGACAATTGAGCTGTCAACTAGAATATCGAACAACTAGGACAAGTGATCTAGTCTTTTCTAGTTTAAATCGGATAACTCTATGAAGAACGACAAATATAATCAAAACTACTCATTTGACAAGGTAAAAAGTGAAGACAAAATTGGATATCTTTGATTTTGGAGCGAACTGTTGGTTATTTCACCCTGCTGCTGCAAATTCGCTTGCTGATAAACTCGCGTTTAAATATGTCGCAGTTCCCTCGATATCTCGTGTAGGGCCATACTAGGCAGAAAGCACCGCTTCTCGTCAGCTCAGCGAAGTTAAGCTGCCTTAGGCCGGGTTAGTACTTGGGAGGGAGACCACCTGGGAATCCCCGGTGTCCTACGCTTTTTTTCGCGCGTTTTAGCAAACTTTTGGGGCCCGGTGGATCACGCACTATATTATGCAAATTTTTGACTCTTCAAAAAAAATTTTTTTTTCTCTCATCACATCTTCATATGTGAGAGAAAAATCTGTAGTATTTTCCGAGAAAATCTTGAAGCTGAAGACAAAAATTTGCGTAATATAGTGCGTGATCCGCCGGACCCCAAAAGTTCGCTAAAACGCGCGAAAAAAAGCGTAGGACACCGGGGATTCCCAGGTGGTCTCCCTCCCAAGTACTAACCCGGCCTAAGGCAGCTTAACTTCGCTGAGCTGACGAGAAGCGGTGCTTTCTGCCTAGTATGGCCCTACACGAGATATCGAGGGAACTGTGACATATTTGAACACATTAACTATAGGAACGGCCAATGCAAATCCGACTAACAACTTATCTTTTTAGTAACTTGATCTCTTGGAAAATACTCCACATGCGCCACCTGGTGCCAGACCTTTGATGAAATTTCGAAAAATTCAACAGGTGGCGTTTCAGACTCACGCTCTTGCTCAAGTCCCTTGACCAAACCGCCGTCGAAGAGCAGTGTGACGACAGGTAGCCGGGGCATCATCGAGTGGTCGCCTAGCCCATAAACCTGAAGTTGCTACTGCCAAGAAACAATAGCTCAGCCTCATCTCAATGGCTCGCATAAAACCCAATGAATACCTCGAATGGATGAAATCTAGCGGACGCTGTGGAGAGGTAGACAAGTGCAGCACCGTCATGTGAGTGGAATCAATTTCTTTCTATCATTTAGCTGACTAGGCCAAGTGCTGCTAGTCTCTCTCGCTCACTGGCGAAACTTTATCAGGTAAATTGTCTGCAGGTAAAGGTATTGATTGGTCAGTGGGCTAGCTAACTGGTTGAAACCGCACAATGTTCACACGGAGCGCTTGCATTGTGCACGCCGGCAAACCCGGCTAGCTTGCCGGTGAGTCGATATAAGATTTACTAGCTTGCCATGTCTTCCGTCGTCCAGTGGTGGGTTAGTCTGGACAGTGGCGAGATCTCAGCCAGGCGAGAGGCGCCGAAGCTAATAGGCAGGCGGTGGAGTCTCTCGTGAGCCTTAGACAAGGGAAGATTTTCTCTGAACTCGTCAACTTGATGAATATTCATTAGTCCTTCACTCTCCTACGCCCAAGTAGAAGTCTCTTCGTCTTGGTCGAAATCTCCATCGCCGTCGTTGTTGGCTGTGTTTTAAGTCAGTCTATCTCTCAAGTAACTGCCAAGCTAGCGAGCGAGCAAACGGGCAAACGGAGAGCACGTAAAGAGACTGTTGCCGGTCCAAGTCTCGGCCTCGGCTCAATAAGTGGCCAGCGCTTCGGCTACCGCCATCCTCAAAGCCTTTGACTCACTTCGTGTGGACGAGCCACTGCACTTGCCGCTCGCTAGCTAACGAGAAAACCAAGCGGCTTCCTTTGCTCCCTCCCGCAAACCCTCAAGCACTCGAACTAAAATGATGAGCTCACCTGAGTGATTAGGCTGCTCATCATCATCAGCATCATCATAATAATCCACTGCCTACTCATGTAGTCATTATTATCATTATTTTTACTGCTGCCCCGATGCTCAGTGCTTGTTGCTGATGTTATGGCGCAATAACCGAGCACCAGAGCAGCAAGTGGCTCTTTCTTTTACTCGTTGTTGTTGTTGTTGTTGTTAATGCACTTTATTGGTTCCAGGCAGCAAGAGGATTGTGATATGAGAAGGCAACAAAGTCGCCAGTTAAAATTCAAATTTATATCGACGACTCGGCCACTTTACCTGGCGAGCTGGTGGTCGAACTAGTCGTTCGGCAAGCAACAAACTAAACCTACTCCCATTCTCTCTGTCCGAGATTCTTCTCGGGATTTTGTGCTCGTGAAATGTTGTTGCTGCATTGAGAGTCTCACCACTGCAACCACTTGTTTAGCCTGGTTAAGTTAAACTTGTCTTCCTCTTCGTTCGTTCGTTTCAGTTGGCTAAATTTAAATGTTTAACCGATTAAATAATAGCATGAATATGAGTTGGTGAATGTTGCAACTTGAGACATGCAAGTGCACAAATCGTTTAGGATAGTGGAAGCGGATTGTTTCTCAAGCGTTGAACACTCTCCTCTTCGTTTGGAACCCTTCGAATCGACCCCAAAACGATCGACCAAAGAGACTACAACAAATTTGCGCCTTTATTTGGCCAGCGGCACTCATAGCAACCAATAGTTTGTCTTCGTCGTCAAGTTTTTGTTGCTTGTAGACGAGTTGGTCGGCAATCCAGCCAGCCAGCCAGCCAGCCAGCTGACAGTCTGCTAAATAACTCGCCACTTGTTCAGCTGGCGCCTAAGGCTAAAGACGTGAGCTTGAGATGAACGTGATTCCGGATATGGACTTGCACAAGTTTGTGAGTTTGTTAGCCAACAAGAGCTGCAGTTTCAGTAGGCAGACGAACAGCTTGCCACGATGGTGAGCTCGAAACAACCGATGCTTGCCAGCCACCAGTTGATGCCACCTATGCCTTCCTATGATGCAACCAACGACAATTGCGCCAACGATTAACTCTCTCCATGGCCCAAAAGTTGGTCGCCGGAAGCGTCAATGGGTTGGCAAATCGGAAAAAGAAGTAGCGGAAAGAACGAGTGCGATAGCAAGAAAACAAAAGGGCGACTCTCTTCACTTGGGGGCGTCGCTTTGTTTGCTAGTGTTGCATCTCATCTCATCTCATCTCATCTCGGTGACTTGGAAACTGGGCAATTGGATAGATGATACTCAGTCATTTGAGTGGGCGAGCCAAAGGTGCTGGTATCGAAAAGAGCAGCAACGGCAGTAGAGGAAGCAAAGACCACTTGTTACGCTTTGTTTGTGCACCCCTTACAAGATAGGAAATCATTCAACAGATCGTTCAATGGTCGCGGTGCCAGAATGAAAGATGATCCTTGGTGGCCAAGTGGATGGCTTTCGAGCTAAGACTTGTAGCTTCCGTTTATAATTTATCGGACGCTGATTCAAGTGCTGCTCCAGTCCATAGAAATAAGATCACTTCTCGTCGCAACGTTCTTTCCGTTGCAAATCTTGTTGCAGTTGTACTTTTGCTTGTGAAGTCGTTGTTGTCGATGTTGTTGTTGTCGTTGTTGTTGTTAGGTGGTCAAGAGATTGTAGAGATCAAGCAAGTAGATAAAATCAATGTCTACCTGAGAAGATCGAAATCAAGAGGATTGCTCACGAATGGGTGGAACGGGAACAGAACAAGAGTTGCATCTTGTGTATTGAATGCTTATCGAGGCCTGATCTAAATAAGCGCCACACGCGCGCTGACCAGCGCCGGCCACCTGTTATATGCAATCTCTACGTAATCCAGTGGCAGTTGTGCTGGTTTAAATCTGATGTTACTACTACTAACCCAACCAATCGACTGTTTACTTTTTCGTCATACGCTTTCCATTTCCAATTCAACCACCAGCAGCTCGCCCACTCGGAATCTTGAGCTCCCACTCTTGAAATTGCCTAAACTTTTTCCTTCCAAGAAGAAGGAGCAAGTAAGCAGATCACTACTTATGCTTGATTGGAAGCAAATGGCAAGATGAATTTATACCTGTGTGATCAGCCACCGGTTGGTTACTTGTGCTTTGGAACCCTAGCTTTTCTAGTACACTTTCTGCTCAATCCTAATAGTTTAAGTCGTCACTAGATTCAATAACCAAACCATCAATGGTATTGCAATTCAGAGGAGAAGCTAGCAACTTCCGGCGCTCGTGACGGTGAATTTGCGCCATCAGGAGCCCAAGTGGCAAAAATTTTCTTGAGCTTCCAAATGAATCAAAGCAAAAGTTGGCGAAAACTAGTTCATTCGTTTGTAGCTCGCCACTTGTTGCATCGGGAGTCATTCTACGCCGACGACTGCACCCAACAACTTGAGCAAATTGCCAATCGTCGCCCGTTGGCCACTTGTTGCATCACTAACGCCGCCGCCACCACCACCACCACTACCAATTTGTCGGCACGAATATTTAAACTCCTCTAGTGGCTTCTGCTTCTCTTGAAACGACTCGAGGCAACAATCGGCGCACAAGTCGCTGAATCACGACTCGGCAGCCGATAATATTTGCTCCTTATTCCTCAACATTGCATTTCTGTCCAACCCGAAGACACTCCCTGCACGGAACCTCCAGAGAGAAGCTAAAGCAGTAACAACTACAGCGGCGACGACTGGCCGATTATCGCGCGACAACAAGTGCATTTGCATCTCTTCAAATCTCCAGTGAAAGCGCGAAAATTAGCTTGACAACTTTGCAGGGTGGAGCCGTGGGCTTGTGTGAAAAGATCGAATGTGAACGTAGAGGTGGAATGGATTGTTGAGAGTCAATGGTTCGTATCGCACCGCCGCTTTTAAGCGGATTCAATCTCTATTCGAATGCTAGTCACATCACCATCTCCATTCAAGTGGCACCATTTAAAGTGAGAGAGGAATTAGTTCACCTGGAATTTGGACAAGTTAGCCAGCGAAAGCTGCGAAGACCAAGAAGAGAAAAGATGATGAGGACGACGAGGATGACGTTGAGATAAGAGCCACTTGTTGATGCGCGCCCTTGCAGCGCATCAAGGATCTGATTCGAATCGCTTGGCTTGCCTTCCTGTTGGAAGCGGCGACGATAGCCACCTCAACTACTACCACTGCACCGAGGCGACCAGAGTTGTTGCCGAGTCATTGTTGTTGATGTGGTGGCTGTAGTAGTAGTTCTTGTTGTTGTAACACAATTTTCTCGAACACCAATTGAGCGGTCGAATCTTGACGCGCGCCTCGATGAAATTGGACCAAGTTTGACTGGAGCTAGCTTTGCGCCGCTTGCGGTTAGTTGAATCTCTCTACATTCTGTATTGGCTCGTCTAATAGGGAGAAGTGACTTAGAGGTGAGTGAAAGGTATGAAAGTTGGACTAAAAGGAGAAGTCGATTCACTTCCAATGGAGCGATGCCAACCATCCAACTGGCGTCCAGTGGCCACTTAACGAAAACCGCTTCCAAGGCAACGGCGGCGCTAAGCAGCAACCTGTCCACTTCTCCTGTTCGATTCGTAGGACTCTTTATAAGTTTAGTTTAAAACTTATAATGCTAAAGCCTCGAGGCCAGATGACATACATTTCTGCTCCAACTCTCCACTTCATCGGCGCTTTCCCTTCGTCATCGAAGGGAAAGTTTTGAGCAACAATTACAATTGCAATGAGATTTTAGATTTGCGCTGCATCTGGAGCTGTAGTTTGAACTTTTGAGTTCACCGAAACATCTGATTCGGCGAAACTGATTGATTGTAGTCGGTGGAATAAAATCAAATCAAATCTATGGTCCAACTTGGTGGTTGTCGATTGGATTTTCGGAACTAGAGATGAATTTTAAATGAAAGAGTTTTCAAAACGCAAACCCTTTCCGGCTTCGCTAAGATTAGCAAGCAAAAAAAGAAGACATCAGACAAATGAAGTCGATGGCGCAAAAATTAGAACATCAGTTTGGTTCTTTTTTCCTCTAATGACTAGTCTCTCGTTTTGAAGTCGAGAAAACCAGACTCAAATCCAATTCACATAAATAGAGAGTTTATTTGCCATAAAACACAAATGGAAACTGACGCTCACCACCCCAAACCAAATGAGCAGCGGACTAAATGAACTGGGGGCTCAAGTGAAGGTAACTCATCCAATATTCTAATGGCCGCAACCACCACTAGCAGCGCCTCTTCCACTCTTCAGTATCGTCTAAGGCCATCGCTTTAGGTGAATCTTGAGTCGCAAACTCTAAGTTTATTACCCCAACCACTACCTTTCTCTCAATAACTGAATTTTTTTTATCCGTTTATCTTGACAAGACTCGACGAGTGGATCGCCATCGAGAGTTGAGCTGCTGAAACTTGTTGAGTCTATGACAAGTTCCGTTTTCTCACTCTCTCTATCTCGGTCCCAATCGCTTCACTTTCGCGCAACGGAAACTTGAGATGTTGATCATTGAGTATCAAAGTTTAGTGCGCCTAACTACCATCATTAGAGATTTGAAGTTTCACTCACTAGATGAAACGGATTGACTTCACCTGAGCAAACCAAATAAAACGAGCAAGTAAGTTGGCAAGTGAGTAACATTGAGATTGAACTGAATGGACGATGCTCTTGTCGTTTTGTGTTCTTTGCTACGGTTGGTTAGACAACTCAAACGAACAAAAAAAAACAACAAAAAATCACTTTATGCCACCTCTTTGCAAAAGTAGGTAACTAGAAACCTGAAAAGAGAGGTTCGAACCAATCAGCTCGTTGGATTTACCGGTCAGCCTCTAACTTGGCGTCCTATTTGCCCAGTGGTCGTTTGTTTATATATGAATTTTATTACGTTGCTCTTGTCTCGAGTTTCAAGGCTGATGTATCTCGTTACTTTTGTATACTTTTGTATGTTTAACAACAAAATTACCGGCAACGAGCCAACCACAACTCACTCACCAACTTACTCTTTGACTCGCAACTTCCGGTCGAGCGGCGAGTGAAAACTCAGTTGTCGGAGTCGTGGTCGTTGCTGTTGTTGTCTCGCTCGAGCAAAAGCAAATTTCCGCTGCCACCTGATTGATTGATCGATTTGAGCTCCTGATTCTGACAGGCGGCTGAAGTGGATAGAGGGAAAGTGGAAAAGTGGAAAAGGGAAGAGCGAGTTTCTCGCATGTTGCCGTGAAGTTGGAGACGGCGCTTAAAATGAGTAGCGAGTCAAAAGTAGCCGACGAGTGAGAGTCATTTAAAGTTGGAAAGTATTCCCAGTTTGCCGCTTGGTCTTGGCAAACGTGAGGGATGCGAAGTAGCAGCTGATCGGTCACTCTGGTTGGCCACCACCGAGGAGTCGGCAGTTTCGAGCAGTTCCAGAGCCGGAGGTTTAGGCAAGATGCGTTGAGGTGGCGCAAATGCTAGCCAGGCGCAGCGAGATAGTTGCTAAAACAACAGGTCGCCAGATTCACGTAGGGGAGTCGCTCGCTTCAAACTCGAGTCCAAAGTCGAGCGGATGCAAGTTGATAATCGATGAGCAGTAGCAATCGTGATCACAATCGTCGATCGTGGTCCCAGGTTGCTATTGCATCAGTCTGTTGATGCTGCTAATGTTCATGGGACGGGAGTATGGTGGCAACAAGTGTTACTAGAGGGAGAGAGAGAGATGATAAAACAAGTCAGCCACTTGTTGCTAGCTACCCATTTTGAAGTCAACACAAGTAGCCTGTTTGAAAGATTTCTTCTTTTTTTCAAATTCACTCAGCCATCGATTGGCGCCCAGGTGAGCAAATGACTCGACTCGACCTGACTTGCACCGGAACTCAACTCTGACGCTTTAGATTGACGTTTTCTTTGATCAGGTCGACCGTTTGGAGTAGATGAAAACAAACTAGCTTGTGGATGGCGACAGCAGAAGTAGCAAGAAAGTCCGATGATTAAATTCTGAATATTTGCCGTCGCACTTGATAGAAATGTTTAATTTTTCTTTGATGCGCTTATTGTTATTGTCTTAACCTTAAATTTCATGTCACCACCAAAGACAACATCAAAAAACTTGACAACAAAATCATACATCTTTTTTGTTTGCAATCACTCGAGAGTTTTTCTACTTACGAGAGAAAGAGGGAGAGAGAAACAGCCTAAAATCATCTCGTTAACTTGACAATCATCATCAGGGAAAGAAGGAAGAGCAAACATATGGCGCCACGGCCACTTGTTACCAGATTGATGAGCAACGAGTGGTGGTTGTGGTGGCAACTGTTGAGCCGCACAGCAAGTTACCCAAAGCAAGCGGATGAGTACATAAAATCCCCCAACATCCAACATCCAACCACCAACGGCCACTGCAAGTCCATACAACCAACCACCTGTCGCTCATATGAGACTAAAACATAACAAGCGGTAGTCAGATTAAGTGGAATATAATAATCAACATGCTTGAGTTAACTGCTCACAAGTCAGTCTCTTTATTTCCCTCCGTCCGTTGCTCTTAAACTTACCGAGACCAAACTCTCGAGCCAAGCTAGACGGCGACATTATTTATTTGACGACCGGCGACCGTTTGGCAAACTCAAGTTGCTCGCTTCCTCTTCTCTTCTCTTCTCTCCCTTCCTCTCTTCTCACCCGTTCCTCTGGTTCCTGTTGCGCTATAGTCGTTAAGTCTCTTTCTCTCGAGTTGGTCACTTCACCTGTTGCATCTGTGCGCATGTTTCCTTGAGCATTAACATCGTTCAACGGGCAGGTGAAACCCGGCAAATTAGACACGGCGACTAACTTTGCGCCATGGCCACAGTTTCTTTATGTCGTTACTGTAACTAAGCAATCGAAAGAGTTGAAGGCATAGAAAATCTTACTATTGCACATACACTACAAAGCTCATAGCTGAGCATTTGCATTTGCATTCGCGAATCTGAATACAGCACAAAAATTTCTAGAATTGAAACTAAACTCATTAGGAGAATGAGATGAGATAAAAAAGGCACTTACCTTAACTTGCCAAATTTGAAGCTGCTGCTGCTGCTGCCACTACCATCAACAAGTGGTTGCTTCTGACTTCTAAACTTCTGATCTTCTTTATTTGTTGTTGTTGTCGTCGTCTTCGTCTTCTTCGTTTGCTTCTTTAACTTAAACTCCTGAATCTCTGTAGCACTAATCGTTGGAATCGTCGTCGTCGTCGTTATATTCCCATTTGTCGCCCTCAAAACTTTTGTGCTCTTGATTTTAAAGCTTGAACTCTTGTCGGCTTGAGGAATTGAGCTTGCGGCTCTCTCTTCGTTGCTGCTACTGATGCCACTGTTGTTATGATAATACTGAGCTTTAATCTTATTGCAATCATTGTGCTCCCTTGAAGTCGACTTAGTCGGTGGAGTTGGATTGTTGTTGCCGTTATTATTGTTATTATTACTAGACTTGAAAAACTTCTCCTCTTCTAGCTTCGTATTCTCTGCACCCGACTTAGCATCTTCCATCGCTGATTGATATTCTATCGGCTTACCTCTTGCTTCAACTCGTTCCATTTGCTCGCCGCCACTCGCCAGTGACAAGCAACAACTTGAGCTCCACCGTTTGGGTTGCCGTCGCTGGACATCATTTGCATCAACCGGTGATAGTTGATGCTGGACTATACTTGCTGCTTTTATGGAGTCATCGGCGTAGTCGTTGCAGTTATTACAAAAATCTGCTTTTGTCACTAAACTTGTGCGACTGGAGCTTCGCCATAGCCACCTGTTGCCACTACCTCCGCCACCACAACCTGTTGCTCCTGACGCGTCAAGTCTCTTATCGTTGGCGCGGATGCTTGTACTCGATAGACGATTCCGATCATTACCTGGCCACAGGAGAGAAGTGTTGCCACCGGCAAGCCAGCGCATGTTTAGTGGCGACAATTTGCTTCTCAGGCTGTTAAATTTATGCTTCTGATGGTTGATTTGCTGAGGTTGATGTTGTTGCTGTTGGTGGTGGTGGTGGTGGTTTGAGTCGAAAACTTGCTTCAAAACGATTGACGACGATAGAGACAACGTAGATTTGCTCGCGCTTGAATATCTCATGGCCAATAGGGATAAACTCCGTCGAATGGAACCTTTGAGTCTTTTGCCATCAGTTTCCATTTCAAGCTCTCCATTCTCCCTCCCCAATGATGGCAAGGTTTTACTAGAATTTAACGGAACCGGCAAAGGCGACGATGTGCTTCTAGTTGCGCCAGTAAAAACAGTTGGACTTGAATTTGGCAACGACGACGACGACGACGAGCTTGACGATTTGATACTTGTGCAGCTGCTAGGTTCCCTCTTTTTTGAAGTACTCGTTGCCTTTGGTATCATTGATTTGATAATCTTGGAGTTGAATTTGTTGCGGTTAGTTCCATCTTTTCGCGTTGGCGTCTCTCTTTGAGTGTCCATGTTGCTTGCGCTGTTGACACCCAAACGACCACTTGTTGCCGCCGCTAATTTTGCGTCCTCCTCACCTGCGCCGACCATCGTTCGCTCGTTGCGCTTGCTAACTTACTTCAACTCGGCAACCTGGAATCAAATCAAATTTGCCCATTTCCGCGGATGGAAGTTAGTTGGTTGGATGGAGTTAGTTAGTTAGTTAGTTAGTTAGTCAAAGTTAGTCATTGCGTTAGCTTCAAAGTGTCGCTTATGATTAGCATCGGGAGCACATAAAACTCACGACTCGCCTCGAGTTATATATTGAGCTAGTCTAGTTTGTCAGTTTGGTAGTTAGTTGGCTAGCCAGCTCGGTAGCTGGTCGGCTATCCAGCAAACAGCTGAGCTTGCACGAAGGCGAGAAAACTACGCGCCCACCTGTCTGGTCAGCGAGCGAGCGAGCGAATGAGTCAGTGAGTGAGCAAAGATCATTTGCCGGTTACCGTTGCCCCAGTAGAATGGGCGGAAAAGGCGACAATCTCATCGGGCGAATGGCAGCAAGTAGCTGGAAGGAGATTCGCGATGCCAGTAATCTCCATCGTCGTCGTCGTCGTTGTGGTCATTACTATTTCAATGAGTTTTATCGCCGCCTTCGGTCTCAGTATCGCAGTCATCATATATAATTGCAATAATCAGGAGGCTAGTTAGTCGACGCGTTTGTCATTGCCGATTTAGCATTTGGCATAATTTATGCCCATTCCCCCAAGCTTTCCTCGTTTTTTAAGTTTACTATCGATGAGATCTCAACTCTCCAAAGGTGTATCGAGATTCCATCTTGAAATTTGAAGAATTGCGTGGCCAAATCCAACAGGTGGCTAAACAATCGACAACTGACAAGCAACAATGCAAAACTCAGTGACAAGTCCTCTCTCAAAAAGATATTTTTCGCTGCCTAGCAGAGCGGAAAATCTGGAAGCCGCATGTCAATCTCGTGCTCAGGTGAATGTTTTTAGAATACTCCATTGCATCTCACTGTGATTGATCAAACGGAATAGAAAATAACAACCACCTGTGAGGTAACACAATACGGCGACGTTGGCGACGACGACGACGATGATTATGATGACGGAATCGCATGTCAATAGTGCCAAAAAGTAGCAGTAGCAGCAGAAATGCAAATCATCTTTTCAAAATGACCATTGTTGTTGTTGTTGTTGTTGTTGTTGCATCAAACATTTTGACAGCAACAAGTGGAATATACTTTTCGAAAGAGAGAGCGAGACAGACAGAAAACAATCGACTAGTTGTTGTGACTTTCGTGGATTTTCATTATCATCTGAAATCAAGGAATTCGAGCTCGCGACTTTATCATTCCACATCTAGTTGGCTGACTACCGGATGGATCTGGTTAGATTAAACTTACCCGTTACTTTTATGCTGTGATTGCGAGATATTCAATGCTTCTCTTTGTGGGCGTATGTCAAAATCAGATGATTCATAACATTGATTATGATTTGATTTATCACTTATCTAATAACACAAGTAACAGCATCAGCTTTAATCTTGCGGTTGTTTCTCATCATTGATTTCATTCTAATTAGCAAAATTTCTTTCTTGTCACTATCAATAACTCGATTACTTTTTATATTTGCTGTTTGTTGATTGGGTGACCTGGAGATGAGTCCAGTATCAAGTCTGGCCAGATTGAAGCGCGGAGGCCAGGGGAAAAAGTGTTAGTTTGACTATCAACAAACTTTGAATCTGCTAAGCTGATAACAACAACTCCTATCTTGTGTGTCGTGTGAACTTCCTCGCTTGCCAGATTGAATCTACACCTAACTTACGGTTCAGGATTCAACGAGTTAGCAAGCTAAACTTGTACATGAACGCCAACCAAACCGGACGACAACACCAACACCAACACTGACAACAACTACCATGACAACTGCCAAACTAACCTTCGAAGTTAGCCAACTCCTTTACTCGCTGGGCTACTAGCTTACTAGCTTGCCAGTTGCGGTGGTTCAATAGCGGAGACTCTCACAAGCGGCGGCTATACGAGGTAAAGGTTAAAGGTTATAATGCAGTTATAATTCAATTGACTGCGACAACCACCAGTTGCTCATGCTCTCTATCTCTCCTTCCTCAGTGAATCGCTTTTTCGTCGCTCGACTGTAGACTGCTCTTCTTCTCCTCTTTCTCTCTCTCTCTCTCTCTCTTTAACTCCTCTCTTGACAGCCGACTGCTAGAATTACTACGCAAATCGCGAACGCGCCGATTGGATCATTCTATTTAATCTCCCAAATCCACAAGTCAACTCAACTCAACTCAACTCGAATCAAATCAAATCAAATCAACTGAATCTTTCTCTGCTCGCTTCAACTGAGAATCCAACTTCATTCATTCAATAACTGCCACTGTCATCGTGCTGCCGACTCTAAGCCAGTGGTCAGTGAGTTTTTGTGTGTCTGTGTGTTGCGTCCTCTGCGTCGTTGCCGTGCTCACTTGCGCAGATCAACAAGTGGCCAGTGGCCACCCCTCGTTCGCCCAACAAGTGGTTGTTACCTGCGCGCTTCTTTTTTCCTCCCCCTTCTCCAACAACTCGAATTCAAGCCCCAAACTCGAAGAAAGGAAAGCGGAAAGTTGGCGCATTTTCGTGCCAAAGTTTCGAGGCGCCAAAACTGAGCAACAGCAGGCAGCCAGGCAGTCAGGTGGACACAAACGCAAGGAGACGGACGGATGGACGTCAGTTGAACGGAAGGCGAGCGTGAGAATTGAATTGGAAGTTCTCACCAAAATTTTCTATCTGGCCTATGAGCCACACAGACCGAAAGGTTGCTCTCTGTTTCTCAGGTACAAGCGACTTCTAGTTGGGCAAGAAGTTTGAGTTATATATACTCAAACTTGAAGCCAAACTCTGGGGCTCAAACAACGTTGATGTCACTTCTCGACTCCAAAGCAACGAGCCAACAACTTGTTAACGACATAAATGCACACGAGGTGATGGCGCAGTCAATGTCGCGCGTTTGTCTCCGTGGTCTCCCTCTTCCTCTTCTCCTTCTCCTTCTTTGCCCAATGCCATTGCTGTCCTCGCTGGTTCTCAGGTGAGTTAACCACCAGCAATGCTCTTGCAGGTAACTTGATTGTTAGGGCCACAAGCTTAAGGTTAAAAGAAGCAGCGGTAGCAATGGCAACAGCACTAGCGGTGGTAGTGGTAGTGGTAGAAAACTTCGCGGCCAGTTGTTGGCGCAACACTCAATTGAATAGGAAGTGAATAGAAATAACGACGACGACATGTGCTAGTTGATAAAACACAACCACTGACTTCAACACTGCCCTTGTTGCTGCACATAAAAAGTGTCCATCATTCATGCTCAAGTGGCCAAACACCTGCCACTTGAATTAACCTAATGCCTAACACAGAGACATTCGCTGATGAGCCAGCGAGCCAACTACAGGTAGGCAAAACTTTGGGTTGCGCGCTCTAGCTCCTTTCCGTTCGTTTAGCTAATTGACTAAAGCATGTTAGTTGGATAAACAAGAACAATTGCACCAAGTTTGAGTGGAGTTCATTCATCCATTTATTCATTCGTTCATTAGGTCCTCCCGGTCACTAATTGCGGGCTAATGATGCGCACGATCATTCTACACGGTTGGTTTGTCTGGTTACCTGTAATTAGAGCAAAACCCTAGCTGTTTCTCAACCAGTCTACTTTAGGCCAACCGCTTGTCGTTCGTGATCGCGAATGAAGTGGAAAATGTGTACCCTGAATTGTTTTCACAATTTCGACAAATTCAATTCATATATCCACTACCAGTACTTCCTGATTAGAGATATATGACGTAATTATGGTAGTCTGCAATGTCGATTCATCGATTAGCTTCGAGCGCCTCACATCGTCGCGCAAAGGAAACTTGGGGTTTTTTCGCAAGGGCAAATGGGGAAATGTTTTGAATCTTCGCGCGCAAGCTGGGGATAGAAACGTACACTGGTTTGTGTGAGGAGCAGCAGCAACTTGCTGCCAGCAAGCACTCTGTGTACTAGATAATCATACATTCTTGATAAATGGACTGGCCGTGTGTCAAGGAAAACGCAGCAAAATTGGGAGACCAAACAATTATCATTATTGTTTGTAGTATCTAAATGTGTTCTAATCACCTGAATTAATGTAAATCAATTCATTATTAAGTTATCAAATAGCTTTCGCACTCCAGGACTAATGAAATTAATTAAAACTACCAATTTAAACACAAATCTAAACATCTCGTCCTCAATTCAAGTCAATTTCTGAATACAACATATATAATACTCACTCAATTTGTTTTACAATCATCACCAACAAAACCGCTATCACCACTCTTATTTGTCGAGAGTTCTATCAAAAAGTGACGAAGGAGTAGACACTCAAACATCGTTTCGCATTCTACAATTTTGTATAACTCACAAGTCGCCAAAATTGCTACCATTATAACCGCCACCACCACTAAACGCAACGCCAACGCATCGACAACAAACATGAATTGGGACGATTGGCCGATAAGTTTGAGGAAGTTTGCCTGTGATGCTTTTCAAAAGTGCAAATCAAACGATGATCAGGATAGAGTTCAGACTTGGCTTATGGATATGCTAAGGAAAGCATTTGCCGATGGAACAGCCTATACTACAGACTGGAGCAAGAGAAAGCTACCTGATCCAAAGACTTTGGTGGCGACCCCGGCCGTCGGCCAGCAGCAACAAAATCAGCATCAAGCGAGGCGAACCAGTATTAACATAGCAGACCGATCGAGATCTAGGTCGAGATCTAGGTCTCGTTCGAATGATGATAACTCGCGTTCCTCGCGACAACGTAATCGAAAGCAACAAAAGCGCCAAGAGTCATCACTATCTCATAATCGACAAAACTCTTCTTCACAACAATCGCACCAGCGATCTTCATCCTCAAGATTGCTGTCACCATCTTATTCTCGATCTAGAGTTAGGTCTCGATCCAGATCCCGGTCCAGGTCCCGGTCCAGGTCCCGTTCTAGCTCCTCGTCGAGGTCCAGGTCGCCATCAAGGTCTCGTAATAATCGTTCCAAGACTCGCACCTCAAGGTCTCGTTCGAGACATAGTAGGCGAGCAAATGCAGTTAATAGTAGCAATGCCTCTTCATCCAATAACAACAACAATGATTCCTCGCTTGGTCGAGGCGGGGCAGCAAGTGGTGGTCGCAGCGTTAGTGGATATCGTGGCAATAATAGTCCAAGTAGTAGGAGCAAATCTCAGCATAAAAATAGTAATTCTCAATATTTGCCCTCGCACCATCGTTCTATTAGCAAGGGAACGAGTAGATCTCCACCATCCAAAGCTATTATTGGCACTTGTCAAGAGTTAGAGAAACAATATTTACGGCTAACCTCAGAGCCAGACCCATCGACCGTTCGACCCTTAGATGTTTTACGTAGATCCCTTGAGATGGTTGATAGATATTGGCGAACGGCTACAACTCGTGACTACCATTATGCTTGTGATCAATTGAAATCAATTAGACAAGACTTGACTGTTCAATTCATCAGGAATTCATTCACAGTTCTTGTCTATGAAACTCATGCTAGGATAGCTCTTGAAATGAGTGACCACGAGGAATTTAACCAATGCCAAAGTCAGTTGAAAACTCTATATGAAATTTCGCCAAGCGAGCATCAATTTGAGTTCCTTGGTTATCTTATCCTATACTTAATATATACAGAGAATATCACTGAAATCCAGACAACCATATCCAAGTTGCCATGTGATAGTCTAAAGCATCCAGTTGTAGATCATGCGTTGAAGGTAAGGCGCGCATGGTCCCTATCTAACTACCATAGACTATTTCAACTGTATAAAAAATCACCCGCTATGTCCGCCAAGATTATGGATTGGTTTGTGGAGAGAGAAAGGAAACAGGCAATTAAGATTATAATGAGGTCCTATAGACCGAATGTACCAATCAACTTTGTTAGCGACCAATTGGCATTTGATACTGTGGACGATTGTTTAGAATTCACAAACAAATATGCCAATGTTAACCCCCAGCAACTACCGACGAAAGAACCCTTTTTCATTTCATTAACAACCGGCTCTACCACTAACCAAACTTCTCTCCAATTTGAATGAATCACAATCAACCCCTTGTGTTTTCTTAATCACCAGAGATTCCTCATGAACATCGAGCGTCCCACTCAATAAACTATTTCTTTTTGATACAGCTTTGAATCACCTATCTATTAGTATCTAAATTTTTGAATACGAATGTATATTAGTATATATATACACATATCTCACTTGTACATGATTGACTCTCGCAACATTCAAAGATACCACAATCCACGAGATCTTCGAAGATCTCGGAAGATCCCGTGGATTGTGGTATCTTTGATAGCTTTGCGGCACTCGTGTCCCAGATGCTTGTTTGCGTTGTAACCATAGGCCACTTGGCTCGTTACAGCGCTCGACGCTGACTCTGCGTTTGATTGTATTTATTATTCTATTGCATTCATCCTACATCTTAGTAAGTAAACATTTTAAACAAATGCAAATCTAGACTCATGTTCAGGAGTCAGTAAAACTCAGTCAGTTGTACTATTGAGGACTCTGGTCGACTACCACTCACACTATTCAACCCATTGACTGTTAGAAAAAGTAGTCTACATGACTTTTTGTTGAAATTAACGCGTCTCGAGTGGGGATTTTTAGGTACTACAACAAGTTTTGTTACTTGTCATCAACATTAAATTCGAGCGATTGATGCAACAACCTTCCAGTCATACTCTCTCAAATACTTCGTCATAGATCTAGTGTGTACTCATCGGACCTAATACTCAAATCATAGGCATGACATCGCAACAAATACCCAAACTATTGTTCATTGGGGCCGGCAATATTGCGCAAAGCATAATGAAAGGGATCCTAAAGGCCCAACCTGAAGCTGCCAGTAGAATTTTAGCCACTGCGCCCACGTTGAAGAATCTCGATGTGGTCAAGAACAAGTTAGGTTGCAAGACAACTTTATTAAAGGATGCAAGAGAAGATGTCAATGAATTCAAACCAGACTATATTTTTCTTTGCGTGAAGCCCCAAGTTCTGATGAGCTCTATCGCAAATTCGAAACAGGATGAGCTATCCAACTTGCTCACCAATACACCATGCTCAAGTACAACTCTATCACTGTTAGCGGGAATCAAGAGTCAGGTGTTTACATCGGAGTTCGACATGGCCGACGAGAAGATAGTTCGTGTGATGCTAAATACAGCCGCCGAGATTGGATCCACCAGCGTTTTGTATCACGCTGCGCCAAGCTTTGACGAAAACAAGCTAAATGAAATGGAGAGATTGTTTAAACTAATTGGTCAAGCAGTTGTAAGATTACACGACGAGAGTTTGATGGATGTTGCATGTGGTATCTGTGGAAGCGGCATAGCCTTCTTCTACGAAATGATTCAGACCATAAGTGATATTGGAGTTAAGAATGGATTGAGTCGAGCTGATGCCACTCTGGTGGCTGCCCAGCTATCCAAATCAGCTGGCGAGATGTTATTGACGAAACAAACGCATCCGTATCAGCTTCGTGATGATGTTACATCGCCATCTGGGACAACTATTTACGGTTTGAGTAGTTGGCATGAGCAGTCAACTGGTATCCGGATTGGGAATTCCGTTCAAGCTTCGATTGATAGGGCAAGAGAACTTTCGGCTAATGCCGGGAAGAAAATGCAAAAATAATTAGTCCATGACTGATGATCTATTAAATCATGTATATAAGACAACAGTCATATATGGATCTCCGGTCTCACTTTCTTTTCAACTCGATGCTATGGGTTTGTTGTCATTTTGTCTCTGAGCTACAGGCCCTTTTCAAAGTGTTGCACACCATTCCGCACGCTGCAAACACACCGTGTGTTACACACGTGGTTAAATTTGCAAGGTGCGAAGAATTCATCACTCCATAAGCAGGTTTCCTCACCTGACAGGGGATACCATATTGTTACAACCTACCAATCAACTATATCCATTGATGAAATTCTAAAGATTTTTCCAATCTAGCCCTCTATTGACTGGACAAGGCTACCCCTCAACACTTGCAGAGATCATTGAATTAAGAATGAGGCTCTCCTTCGAGTTCGCCAATGTTCTTGGCTCAGTTTACCATCGAGGAACCATCAAGTTTGGCCCAGATGGGTCCTCACTCTTCAGTCCTGTCGGTAACAAAGTCGTAGTTTATGATCTCAAAGCAAACAAGTCAAATGCGTTGCCCATACAAGTCAACTATAACATCGAGAAATTATGTGTACACCCAAAAGGAACTATCATGTTAGCCGGCTCAGAGAAGAGTACTCTCTACATGGTATCTTTAATCAGTGGCAAATTATTACACCTGAAACAGTACAAGGCATTTGATAGGATAAGTCATTTGAGTTTCAGTCCAGATGGTCGCTATTATTGTGTTTGTGGAGATAATCTTGCCTTAGTTTACGTCACACCAGGTTCGCTAGTTGCTGGTAAAGGTAGAGAAATCAATCCATTTCGATTATTGAGAAAGTATCGAGTAAATCATGATGTGATATCGGACGTCACCTGGTCAGATGATTCGAGTTTCCTATGCATATCAAGCCAGGATACCAGCCTCAGTGTTTTGAATCTACTTGAGCAAGACAGAAATATTACCCATCTGAAGGGTCATTCAGATGGCATTCTAAACTGCTATTTTGCCAACAGGCATGACAGAGATCGCATGATATACAGCCTCACCAAAAACTGTCAATTGTTCGTATGGAGTGCTAAGGAATGTGACGATGGCGATGAGGTCGAGAACGACAACCATCATGGTGATACAGACCAACCCAAGAAGAGGTCAAGATCAAGTTTGAAATTTCACAGATCACACAAACATTACATTAAATTGGCCGCAGAGCCAGAAGAGACTAAGGAGGAAAAACTCCGTCGATCAAATGCTTATATAACAGCAAGTGATTATAACTCAAATGCAAGACTTCTTGTTGTTGGATATAACACTGGACACTATTCCCTCTATGAAATGCCAAATGCGAATCTCATCTATGACCTAGACTCAAATTCAGGCTTGATAAGCACAATTTCAATCAATAAAACTGGTGACTGGATTGCTTTTGGATCAAGTGTAGACCCTGAGGCCGATAGAGAGCATGGAATAAATAAGACTCAATCTCGCCTAGTTGTCTGGGAATGGCAAAGCAAGTCACATGTCCTAGATTATTCAGGAACTGGAGCAACTATGTCAAGCATGCATGAATGTCTAAGCTATTCCCTGGATGGTACTCACATTGTTTCGGGAAACCTTTCAGGACGTATCAAGGTTTGGAGCGGACTAAGTGGCGATACAATCGCCACATTCGGTGATGAACACAAGGGACCTATCAAATCAATCAAATTTGCTCCAAACAAGTCCGGAAAAGTTATAATATCTGCAAGTTTGGACGGAACATTGAGAGCTTATGATCTGAACAAGTATAAAAATTTCAGAACCTTCCAATCACCAGTGCCAGAGAAGCGACCAGAATTTATATGTCTGGATATCGACTCAACAGGTGAGTTTATTGCAGCCGGAACGTACAACTATTTCGAGATTTATTTGTACTCTCTACAAACCGGAAAGTTCCTAGAGTACCTCACAGGTCACGAAGGTCCAGTATCAGGTGTAGCCTTCTCACCAGTTAGTAATTTATTAGTTTCATCATCCTGGGACACAACACTGAAGGTTTGGAATCTGTTTGACGGGTCAAAGACTGTGAGAGACACAATAACTCTAGGCCATGAGGTGATAACCGTTACGTTTAGGTCCGATGGCAATCAATTTGCTGCGTCAACAAGCAATGGACAAATAGCATTCTTCGACCCACAATCATGCGAACAAATCGGTGCTCCTATCGAGGGTCTAGATGACTTGGGCACAACACAATTAGCAACTGAAGCCTCTCGCGACTCAAAAAAATACTTCATCTCTCTGAACTACTCGGCAGACGGTAGTTATTTAATCGCAGGAGGCAAGTCAAACTTTATATGTATTTATCATGCAAGAGAAAAAGTGCTCATGAAGAGGATTGCTATGACTTTCAACATGTCCATGGATGGAGTATTTGACTATATCAGTAACCGAAAACGCAATGAGTTTGGATACAATCTTGAACTACTTGAGCAAAGGAAAGAGGAGAGAACATATAAGCCTATCTCGCTGCCTGGCGTAAAGAAAGGCGATCTCGGTGATAGAAGTGCCAAACCTGTGATAGCTGTTTGTCAGATAAACTTCTCGCCCACCATGAGATCCTTTGCGGCAGCTACTACTGAGGGTGTTCTAGTTTACTCTCTTGACATCACGAGGAACTTTGATCCGTACAAGTTGGTAATTGATGTAGATCCTATATCTGTCAAGCGAGCTCTTAAGAACAACAACTTCGGCTCCGCTCTGGTACAGTCGATTCAGTTGAATGATCGACATCTATTTCAAGATGTGATTGAGAAGATTCCCCTTGACAATATTGAAATTATTGTTAACAGCCTCGAAATTGACTACATTAAGCGCGCCTTAAGTTTCATTGGTGGTTTCATACCGGAAACGAAGCATCTCGAATTTTATCTTCTATGGATCCAGAGAATCCTGTACAAACACGGTGTCGCCCTGAAAGGGCAACCCAGCCGCGAGATAGCTCCTATTATTAGAGGGGTTCATCAGAATATATATCGCCTACATAGAGATATTAAGACAAATTCAGACTTTTGTAAGTACTCCTTGAGGTATCTTACCAGGTTCACAGGTGATACTCTAGCCATCGGGCAAGAAGGGGAAGATGGAGATATCGAAGAGGAAGAGGACGAGCCTTTAATGCGCATGGATACGGATTGAGTAAGCTTTGTTAGTTTGACAGTTTAATTTTTAGATAAACACTCTTCAGATTGTTTGATTACTTCTCCTTGTTGACTTCTGACTGCTTCTTGGTACCAGACACAATGCCGTCAATTCGCAACAAAAGTACAGCCGTCTCAATGGCCGTCTTGTAAGCTTGCATCTTGACAGCCAATGGTTCCCAAACATTCAACTCGGTCATATCGACGATCTTGCCCGTTTCACCGTCGATACCCCAGTTTTTGTTCACTGAATCAGCAGCGGCATGCTTTGCCCTTAAAGCTGTAATTTGTCTAACCGTGTCTCCTCCACAATTTTGAATCAAGGTTCTTGGGATAACCTCAAGAGATTTTGCAACAGATCTATATGGTCCCTGTGTTACATCGGTGATTGAGTCAGCCTTGTCTGACAAGATCTTACCAACAGCCATCTCGACAGCGCCACCGCCTGGAACTAGGAGAGGGTCGATCATGATGTTACGGCAAACGCACATGGCGTCTTGAAGGTTTCTTTCAACCTCATTGAGAATATCCTTACTTGGTCCTCTTAAAACAACTGTACACGCTTTTGGGTTCTTGCACTTGACCAAGTAGGCAAAGTACTCGTCGCCTATCTTTCTAACCTCGAAAAGGCCAACATCAGTTCCGACATCCTCCTCACGAAGCTCCTCGACACGGTTTACAATGGTTGCTCCCGAGACACGACCAATACGAACATTGTCGGTCTTCTTGAGGCGTCTCAAGCAAGTGATGTTTTCCTTCATTAAGTAGTGCTGAGCTAAATCGGAGACACCTTTCTCGGTCAGAACAATGTCTGGCTTGAAGCTAGCGATCTTGGTGCAAAGGCCTTGGATGTACTCCTCCTCAATTTGTAGCATACGTGAGAAGTCATTTTCACCGCTCAATTCAACGTCAGTCTGACTTTCACCTTTCTTGTACTCGAGTCCAGCATCAAGCAGAATGATTCTTGGGTTCTCTATGCGTCTTTTCATTCTTGGATGAACAACATCCTTATTAATCATCACACCATCTAGTACTTCACTATCTTCAATTGTTCCACCTGGCACTTTCTCGATCCTTGCATATCGTTTGATATCAATTTCCTTGCGGCCATTGTCCTCAAGGTAAACAGTTTTGACAGCCTTGATGGCCAGCATACAGGCAAAAGTACCATACTGTCCAAGGAATTTAGTTCCAATACAAGCTGTTAGAATATCAATAAGTTTTTTCTCGTCATTGATATCAACTGGGACGGCAACTTTATCCTTCAAAGCTGTCAACATGTCCTCCAAAGCATGACGATAGGCACTAATGACCATTGTGGGATGTAGGCCTTGTTCAAAAAACTCTTGTGACGAGACCAGCAGCTCGCCGGCTAGAACGATGACTGATGTGGTTCCATCTCCAACTTCTTCGTCTTGAGTTCTACTGATTTCTATCATGGATTTGGCTGCTGGATGTTGAACTGTAATCTCACGCAATATTGCATTACCGTCATTTGTCAACACTATGCTGCCCATTGGGTTAAGAAGCATCTTCAACATGGATCTTGGTCCTAGACATGTCCTTACGACATCAGCCACATGCTTGGCTGCCCTAATACATTCTAGCTGAACTTTCTTGCCCTCCTCGCGCTTAGATTGGAGGACGAGAACTTGAGGTGGTCCTTGCATAAACATGGTGACTTCTTTGGGATTCTGTTGTTGTGAGTGATTTCAATAATCTACAAATACTGTCTTAGTTGAAAAATTCAATCGATTATGTAAAATTTATCGAGTGTCGATTCGAAAAAGGATATAAATATACAGATACCTAATCTTAGCCGAATATGAGATTGGATACTTTCCAAATGGTATGGGGCGAGGTAGGTTCAGTCCACGGAGAAGATAGTTTCGCTGAGAACGCCGCATGGTAAAATGCACGCTGTTCGAAGCTTTCTCTGAATGTTTGCCGGTACACCTAAACACAGCACAAATCCGCTGTCACTCCCCCTAACCGCGCAGCGCTGCAGCGGGGAGGTGCGCTTCTCGCGGGTAGCGCGCCGACCGATGTGCGACGGCCGCCGGCCCTGCCAGGGGGGCCGCAGCTCCCATCTCTAATCGCAGTCGGGTTCGATTCCCGGTCCGGGAGCCAGGTCGCGAGCGAAGCCGCGAGACCAACTTGTCCATCATTATTCTTGACTGTTTTCCTGATTAAATCACAATGTCACATGCCTCAGAAACAAGATATCTCAAGCAACTAGCATTAGGGAAGGAGGAAAATTATGAACGCTCACAAGGAGGGATGGTTTACAGAGATTGGGGCGCCGAAGGGCGAGAGCGTGGCGCTCAGTATAAAGAGCAAGAGGATTTTGCACGAGGAGCAATCGAAGTATCAACATGTGGTTGTGTTTGAAAGCGAGACATTTGGCCGATGTCTCGCTTTGGACAATGCTATTCAATGCACCCAAATGGACGAGTTCTCCTACCAGGAAATGATTGCCTTTTTACCCTTGAACGCTCACCCAAATCCCAAGAGGGTTTTGATTATTGGCGGAGGCGACGGTGGTGTTGCCCGCGAATGTTTAAAGCATCCTTCGGTGGAGACGTTGGTTCAATGTGAGATTGACGAACGAGTGGTGGAGCTATCTAAACAATACTTTCCATTGATGGCTTGCTCCTACCAAGACCCGAGGCTTGAGTTAGTTATAGGCGATGGATACAAGTATATCGAGAAGTTGGCAAACGAGAGTTTCGATGTTATTATCACCGACTCCAGCGACCCGAAGGGCCCGGCCGAGTGTTTGTTCCAGCGACCATACTACGAAATGCTTGAGAAGAAATTGACCAAACAGGGAATCATTTGTTGTCAGGCAGAGAGTATTTGGTTTGACTTGGAATTCATAGTCAATCTGCTCGAGATGAATAGGAAGATTTTCAAGAAGGTTGCCTATGCCAGTTGCATGACTTGCACCTATCCAAGTGGACAAATTGGTTTTCTAATTTGCGGCAAGGACCCCGATGCTAACTTGAAGACTCCAACGCTTTTGTTGGACGAGGAGAAGCTTGACTTGAAGTATTACAGCAGGGAGATGCATGAGTCAGCTTTCGTGTTGCCACGATTTGTAACAAAAAAACTCTACGGGCATTCGAATGCGTAGAGCAGCCTAATGATAATAAACCCAACACACACAAATAAAAGCAGAAGCAGTCTCTCTCATAGTAAAACCAGTCAAAAACCCACTAGTCTCTACTCTCAACTTTATTTTGTACTACCGAAGTCACTGTGTACGCAATATTCCCTTTATTTTGTCCCCGCGGCATAACATCTCGCCGCGGCTGCCGCCGCTGAATCAGTGCGCACGGGTTCGTCGGGAAAGCGCTAAAGTCGGGTAGATGGGCGTCGACGAGATGCGCGCCGCAAGGGAACGGCATGACAGAGAACCTGAACCGTTTTTAGTGCAGCGACCGACCGTTGGTCAGCTTGTTTAGGGAAAAGTAACATTGCAAACACAATGAACCAGATCCTCTTTTCCGATAGGTCCGCTCTCAAATAACTAAGATTTAAGTCAGATGGTCACCCTTTGTGACTTATTTTATTGTTCTGATTCCCGCTACAATTCACTCATCCGAACCGGACGAATCTTGATTAACTTATTTAGCAACAATGTCTCAAGAATCAATTATTAACGAGTGTAAACAACCAAAGAAGTTCCTCAAAAAAGGCGAAGGCCTTAAGAGATTCGCCGCTTTCAAGCCACCATTACCTGTTACAGGACGCAAATCAGAGAGAAGACAAACTTTTGTCAAGTTTAAGTTGGATAACAATATCTACTCGAAGATCCTCGACGATGATTCAATCAATTTGTCAACGGAAATACCAAAGATTCCACCACCAAAAATTATGCACACACCAATACGTCCCAGGACCCATATCCATGGTGCATTGAGACCGATACCATTCAATGTACCTGAAGACTCGATGGAGCAACAATTTGCAACTCCGCCACACTCTTTATCTCCACCTCTACCAGCTTTGGCTAAGCATCAAAAGTTAACGAAATCTCAAACTTTAGTTGACTCAGCAGTATCCCTTAAAACAAACACAACTGCGACTACAAGACAAAAGTCTGCCAGGCATAGAGAGCAATCGGAGCAAGGAAATAATGTCGAAACAAAACGTTATAACCTGAGAGGATCCCGCAAGCAAACACCTGAGTCCAACTCAACTCAACAACCAAAAGATGCCAAGAAGACAATTGGGAGAGCACGAAAAATTAAGGCGGTTGTCGAGAGACACGTTGGGGGGCCAGTGGCCACAGGTGACCACCCAAATCAAGACGAGGCAGCAGAAGATCAAGCTATCAGTGAGTCAGCCATCAATGGGGAGCTTGACCATTTGCTCAAGAAAATAGAGAATAGAAAATCATCTTACGGTAGACAGGAAGAGGCTAATGACATTGAGGGCGTAGAGGATACCGCACAACAACCTGCAACGAACTCCGATACCCCAATCATAGCACAGAAGTACACTATCGCCTCGGACCTATCCACCCCAACGCCAGGAAACTACCTTTTAGCTCTGAGTCGTAAGATCGAGCAAATTGAAGCCACCGTGAATGAGTTAAAAGATAGGGTTAAGAATTGTGAATGCGGTGCATTAATGTCCACTCCTAAACAAGCACCAACTACTAGGGCAACCAGGAAAGCGACTACTTGCACGAATCAGAACAAACAGACAAATGCCACAAATTCTACACCAGATCTCATGAGACATTTGGTGAAGATAGTTGAAGAACTCAAACTTCAAGAGCTCAAGAGACTTGACGAAGTTGATCGTCGTTATGAGTAAAGTAGGCACGCTAGCAGTAAAATCATCAGAATAATTTCAATTTATAAATTCGTAGACACGGCACATCTCTAGTTACATTTCTCGTCCAAGAGTTTGTAGCCTGGGCTCATTTATTATTAGATCCGTCACAGCAGGAAATAATAAACACTACGAGGCACTAGAATTGAATCATTTGACCCTTCCTCTTCTTGTCACCACCAATTTCGAAGTGCTTACATCTCTTGATAGCCAATTGGTTTCGGTGCTTGCATTCGGAACACTCCATACGCAAGACGATCTTCTTTGTGGTCTTGGCCTTCTTTCTGAAAATTGGCTTAGTCTGACCTCCAAAACCTCTCTGCTTTCTGTCGTAACGTCTCTTACCCTGGGCTGTCTTTGAATCCTTACCCTTCTTGTATTGGGTTACCTTGTGCAAGGTATGCTTGGCGCACTTACCTTTGCAAAAGGTCTTTCTGGTCTTGGGCACGTTGACCATTTTGATTTTTGGAAAATGGTTCAGTATAAATTAACAATATCTCTTATCGATCCTAGCCAACAAAGTGGTGATTTTATATGATAAATATCCAATAATTTATATCTGTTTGAGTTATTAGGTCTGAATAAATGATTATTTCGAGTATCCAATGGACATTTAGCACGGCGATTCAAAAGAGCCTTGCAACGGCGTGTGCGGCGGAAGATCACTTCTCAATTTGAACGCAGAGCATGTGGCGCCGCTGCTAGTAGACTGGCGATCGAAGCGCATTTCGTCCCGTTTTGAGGGGGGGGGAGAATTGCATGAAACGGTCGAAGCTGCACGAGGTGGGGGTAGGAATAGCGGTGGCGGTACAGCAAGTCTAGCTGTACCGCCATCGGTGCAGGACTAAATAGTTGAACAGTTTATTCCTGCAGGATAAGTTGGTCCTGCGACTACACGAGGCTTGATGTTTTTATTCTGTTTGATCTCCACAATCAATTAAGTTTTTCGAATTTCTTAAAGGAACTCGCGCAAACCACCCCCCTTTGAGGTTGTCTGTCAAACATTATTGTCTCCTAGATCACCATGGCCTCAAGCCGTATACTTACAAATCTACTGTCAAACACTTCCTCAGTACCTAGATGTTGCAACCTCACTGGACTTCAATCTATTAAGCTAGTCAAAACTTTACCCCTAATCAAGCAGACCAGGACATTGCGCTTATGGAAGGAGAGAACTTACAGAGATATGTACCATCGAGGTAGATCATTCGATAGAGTGAAATTCCCTGAAAGTCGGAGAGATGAAATGCAGGAGTGGAACTACAGATCCGAAATATTCGCATTTTCACGACGTTTACATGAGAATCTCAGCGAAGATACATTACGTCAGTTGTTTGCCCATCAGTCTTATGTTGATACAATTAGACAGCACAGTGCAGAGCATAATCTGCCAGAAGTACCATTACAATCGAACCAGGAGCTAGTGGATAGAGGCGTGCAGCTCATCGATCACTGTGTCAAGCCATATTTGAGACACCACTTTGATCGTATGCCAGAGGATGGAATTATCGATATCACAAACTTTTTGAAAAGTGAGTTAGTATTAGCTGAAATGTCTGATTGGTTCGGTTGCAATGATATCATCTTATGCCAAGAGAAGAAACCTAGCCTATCAACCAAGGCTGACACTGTGCGTGCCCTACTTGCTGCTATTGAGAAAGATCTCGGCCTTAATAGGGTGCAGAGATTTGTAGTAGACATGGTGATATCATATTTAAACGATAAAGATATTATGGAGGACGTATGGTATATCCCAAACCCAGAGGAGACACTCAATCTTATTCTTAGCAATAGCAACTTACCAGCCTACGAGCCACGACTCATGTTCCAAACTGGCCAACAGACTCTTGAACCATGTCATATAGTTGGACTGTATGTAAATAAGAAATTTATCGGCTCTAGTGCTGGCGAGACGTTACCCATTGCCGAATCGTGTGCTGCCCTAAATGCCTTGTCGAGATTCTTCGATTTAGAGGAACATAGACGACCTTTTACTTATGGCGACGCATCTGAACAGATTGACTACAAAGCTCATTCAAAAGAACACGAGTTTATGAAGTCTTATAAGATTAAGTTGGAAGGATAATAAAGTTTAATATGTTTCTAGATTGTTAACCTCGAATCAAGGATTGACGATTCTACTGCAATGATTTTCTTCACCTGGCATCGAAGACAATAAGTCTCTTTGTTCGTTTCTTGTACAGGATTCTGTAGCCACAGGCACGGCATCTAATGTGATCCTTGGGCTTGATTTGAATTTCCTCCTGACAATCGGCACAGAAGTACTCGATTCCCTGTTTCCTTACTTCGGGTTCTGGGTTTTCTTCTTCGTTCATGATTGATTATTCAAGAATCTAGCAGCTTATGTATCAATCAAGATGGCTAAATTTCGTGGATGGAAATCTCGTGTTGTCTGAAGTAACAACAATAACACGCACATGGTTTTCTCGCATAAATTTCCCTCTGCTTTCTGCTCTTGCGCTTCGTGGCCACCAGGGCGGCGCTGCACAGAAACAGGAATCTTGACCAATGCTACTCACGGAGTAGCCATTGAACAACCACCTGTTCCACGATCTAGATCAAGTTTACCTGCATTATATCGATGCACTGGCTGGCATCACTAGCTTGTGGATTCTCTCACCCACAAGCCCACCGGTAAACCTGCAGACAAGAGCGCTTGCTTGCTACAAGAGTAGCCAAGCCAATTTGGGCAAAGAGATTCTTCTTCGCCAAGCTCGCAACATACATTGAGGACACGGTGACCACTCTAATCTAGCTTCTACTCAACTCTTTCAACTAGCCTTATCGCTATCCTGCAGATTTCCACTCTTAATGTCAAGGTCTCAAGTATTCAGTGGAAAAGACCGTTATTTTTGTTATGAGATAACTTTTCCACTTGCTCTCTGGTCGAGCGGTCAATTTCCACATCATGTTGATAGATTATTGTTTAGATTTTAATTGTTGATCCTTCTACCTAAATAGAATATAATTTTTTATTCTCAATCTGTGAAATTTATTTATTGTTATTTATAACTTAAACTAAGAAAGAACCAAGATGTTATTCCTACAAGTTGCACTTGCTTTCTGCTCGGCCAGTCTACTATTCCGCGCTGATGCCTTACTAACGGAACACCTAAATCCAGATCAGGAAGCCAGATGTCTTAATTGCATTAGAAATGTGAGTAGTATCATGAATATTGACACCAGCAAGAGGTGCGAAAATTACTTTTGTGGCCCATATCAGCTAAGCTATACCTATTGGTCAGAGGCTGGCAAGCCAGGTAACAATCAGGGCGCGCGAGACTATGAGAAATGTGCAAGGGATAAAACTTGTGCCGAACAAACAGTGAGAGCCTATTTCAAGAAATACAAACGCGATTGCAATGGCGATGGTATCATTGATTGCCGAGACATGGCTGCTATGCACAAGGGCGGTCCACAATCGTGCAACTCAGATTGGTTTTACAAGTCAAGATATTGGCTAGCCTTCAACAAGACATTGTGCATGACAAATCCAGATAGTACAGAACTTGGAGCCGATAGTATTTCACACAAGCAAATAAATTTAAATGAACAAGGCCAACAGACAAGACAGATGAAGAATCAAAGTTTGACACCCGAGTGCTTGGATTGCATCTGCGATGCCGTTTCGGGTTGTAATACAAGTGTAAACAATTGCGGAAGTGGAACAGTTTGTGGCCCATTTGCGATCTCACAAGCCTACTGGAAGGACGGTAAGTTACTAAAGACTAATTTGGATCTCTTGAATATAAATATCATCATGTATAATAAAATCTAACCAATCAAAGAAAAAAAAATCAAATTGTCAAAAATCATCAGGTAGGCGACCCGGTGCCAGTTGGACGGCTTGCGCCAGAACAAAAGAGTGTTCAAGTGTTGCAATGAAAAATTACATGGAAAAGTATACACGCGATTGCAATGGCGACGGATTCATCACTTGCGAGGACTACGCCGCCATCCATAGGCGCGGCCCACAAGCTTGCTCCAATCGCGATCTGTTCAAAGATCATTATTGGAACAAATTTTTAGCTTGCCGAGCGAATCAAAAGCCAGTTAAGGACGTTAATATGGTCAAGGTCAATGAGAGTCCAGATGATCTGATGACCTTGACCAAACTCTCAGGTCCAGCTGATCCAACCTTATTAACGTCAACGTCAACAGCAGCAGCAGTAGCAGCAACTAATCAAACGCCAATCACAACAATCTCCTTCTCGAGCACAAGCACAACAAGCCCGACAACAACGACAACACCTTCAACGACCACAATCACTGCCTCACAACCACCTAGCAGCCCAGTCAGTGATATTGGTGGAGGTAGCTATGATATGAGTAGCCATTATAGACCTGATAGAAATACCCCTACAACTTCCACCACTATCAATTACTCGCCAACAACTTCCGGTACGTCGGCTCAACAATCTTCAGTTGAAGTTGCAGGTAAGGACGAGAATCACGACGCAAAATTTCAGATATCAGAGCAGCCAACTTATGAGCTGAAGTCCATGGTGCTAGATGTTAAAGATGATAAATCTGAAAATGCGGCATCAAAGCGAAACAAACTTCCGCCTCTCAATGCTTATGGTCATGTTCCGGTTTCTAATTTGGCCAATCAATTCAATCAATACGAAACGAGAAAACCAATTCTCTACGAGAGTACTACTTCTTCAAAACCAACCAAGAGGCCAGATTATGTTGTGGATGCATCAGACCTTAGCACTCCAGTTTCATCATTTAAGCATTCAATCTCACATGATTACTACCAACCACTACCCAAAAGGCACCAGCACCAGCACCAACAGCATCAGCAACCACAACAATCGACTCATACTAGAGAACCACCAATTTTTTCCACCTCTCGAGGAGCTTCAAGTCCAACTAGATGGCAATCAGCTGAAGAGTCAACCTTAGCGACTGTTCAGCCAACACCGAGTTCGACAAGCAGCACGACACCCAGAAGCGTAATAATTCCAGACTCAAGTGTATCCACTGTCATAGTACCAAATATGGTTCCTGTTGTTCCGGTTGCTGATCATCAGCCGATCAATATACGACCACCGGTTGTTTCGGGAGAAGACGACTATCCGGTTGCGCCAGAGTATCCATATCACAGTCAAAACAGTGACTTGGATAGGACAAATTTCGATAGAGTAGTCAATAATATTGTTACAAATCCCGACTTTTCCAAGTCTCATCCTCCGGTGCCTGAAATCTCGGTTATTTTAGCGAAAGAGGAAGAGAGTTACTCAACAACTCAGCAGCAGCCTCAACAGGTGAATAGGAATAATTTTTCCAAAACTCCAAATTTGAGTAGCAAGACAAGTGGTTCAGATTTGACTAGCCAGTCGACGACAACAACAAGTGGTAGCTCGATCAAGAGGATAAATACTGGTTCAGCCAAGTCAACGACAACAATCTTGTTGCAACCTGAAATGCAGCAGGAAAATCAGGCAAATCCGCAGCCAGATCTAACGGATAACCTTAATGTTAGCAGTTTATTTGAGAAGGGACTCAATGAAAGTGGCCGGATTTCTAACGATTGTTTAGAGTGCATTTGCGACGCTAGTAGCAATTGTGATACTTCCGTTCAGTGTATATCGAAGCAACGTGAAAAGAATCGCTGCGGATTGTACATGATTTCCTGGAATCAATTCCAGGATTCGGATATATCACTCACCTCGCTGATGTCGTCACCATTGGGCTCATCAAATGACGAGTCGGCAAATGAGAGATTGTATTACGATTGTACGACCGACAAGCTTTGTGCTGAGCGATTGATACATTTATACATAGAGAAGTATCAGAAGGATTGCAACGGCGACGGAAAGATCGACTGTCGAGACATTGCAGCAATTCATCGAGTTGGACCGGACAACTGCAACTCAGGTAAATTTTTGAGCTCTCAATATTGGAAAGATTTTAGCATTTGTGCGGCCGAGCGATTGACTGGCTCAAGTGAGGTATCCAGTTTAACCACAACACCGCAGACCAGTACCACGATTGCCACTTTAGCCTCGACACACTCGCCATCGTCGTTGTCGTCTTCCGTCTCACTAATGCGTCGGCTTCATTAGTTTCTCAAAGAGACCCAAGGTTATGAGTATAAAGACTTAATTTATTTATTTGAAATTATATAGAAATCGATTGACGCATTAACACTAACCTGTTGTGTTGTGAGAAATACCAAGACGATGAAAGAAATAAACTAGAATGGAATCAATCCTCAGCTCAATCTCAATACTCTTACAACCACTAATCGACTTTGATCCAAAGAGTTCACGTCAACAATATCAACTCACAACTGGCGCACGCGTAAATTGAAGTTCTAGTCTTGAGCCTGGGTAAAAACCATTTAAGAGGGAGCGAGAAGACGAACCGATGGCTCATCTGTCACTCGTGGACTCACTTTGAGTCGTTTGGTATCATCTCAACCGAAACTTGACTACCAATTCATTAGTCTACCATCATGCGATTTATTATAATACTTGGCAAACTTTTCGAGTGCAACTTTGCAACTCAACACTGCACTTTGGTGTCGCTATGATTGTCGCCGGGTTTATCAAATCTCATAACTATCCATGGCGGTCTTGTCTGTGAGAGCAACAAGTTGGCGCCACTCTTTAGTATCAACAAGTAAGAGGAGGAGGAGAGGAGGGGGATGAGAAGTAATAGTGGAAGCACCAGCACCAAGTACAATGTATGGCCAACAACAGTAGACGACACTCGCTAATTAATGCCGACTTGACGTGAATTATGTGGCCGGTAGTTGCCATATTGTAACGCAGTGATTGTTATTAGTATGGTACATGGTATCAACGTTCTGTTGTTTATTTAGGCTCCATACGAGATTCAATAGGCATCAAATGTCCTCATGACTTGCTTACTGTCGCAACTAACCAACAAAGCAGTCGAGCAACCACTGGAGCTTCCCGGAGCAAGTATTACCCGCTTACTCTGCAACATTACCCTTCTCAGCTTGGCAAAGTTGGCAGCAACATACACTATTGGATTACAATACAAAGCGATCCTACTTTTCATACATCATCTATTTGTTCGAGCATTTGAGTATAATCTAATTTAGCGAGTTAATCCAATGATAACCAGTTTTAAGGTTATCTCTCAAGTTCAATAATATAATCCACAGGTCTATTTCAATAAATAATTAAACGACACATACAACAACATCAACCATCAAGATGGCAAACTGTCTTATTAACACGCTAAGCGCGATATGGTCCTTTATAATTGGGTCCCTCAGAATGATCCTCTTCTTTGGCTCGGTCATCTTCGTCTTTGTCCAGATTCTTTGGATTTGGATGCTAGTTAGTGTCTCAAGATCTGACACTCAACTCGACATGCCAGGAACAAAGGTCGGCCTCCACGATTTCATCATTTCGCTCTCATTGTTAGGCGTGGCGTTGCTAGGTTGCTATGGCTCCTTTTACAAGCACCACTTTTCCGTCAGAATGGTAAGTTAATATGGACATCGCTGTGTTATAATTAAGCGACATCAATGATGATCATAGAGTGAATCTGAGATACTAATCTACAAACTGTTTTCGAATTTGCAAACTAAATTTAGTTTGCCCTATTGACTGCCCTAAGCGCTGGCTGGTTCATATTTGACATCTTGGGCACCTCGTCGCCAGAGTCTATACAGCAAATGAACAAGGAGTTCTTTGACAAGATGGACAAATTCCTGGATGATTACGATTGGAGACATTCGTCATCAAGCGAGAACAAGGCCACCCAAAACTGGGACAATTTGCAGCACCTCCTTTGTTGTGGTATCAAGGGACCCAACGATTGGAACAAGTATCGCCCATCTAGTGTCCCTAAGGATGCCTTTCCATCCTCCTGCTGCCTTCACAACAATCAGCCAGATCCATTTAACTCAAACGAATTCTGTTACAAGGACAACAAAAGTGGCAAGCTCTTTGAGGACGGCTGCCAAGAGCGTCTAAATCAAATTGCGGCTGTTACCATGATGGTTAGCTTCCAATTCATAGTACTCCAATTGTTCCTCTGTATTGTGGCCTGCATTGTGGGCACCCTGGATCTAGAGGGATGCAACCACAGCTCACGAAATCCAGTTGCCATGGAAAATGCCACTGCTAGGGTCTACAGCCCACAGCAGTATCAAAGGTTTGAGAGTTCGGTTTATGTTCGCCAACCACCTGTAAACCAGGACTACCTTACACATGGAAACGACAAGTACGTGATGCCACCAGTTTATCCAGACTTGTCCAGAGAACAGAATGTTCCACCGCCAAGCTATGGAACTGGAAAGTGATGCGAAATTGATACCACCTGAACCATAATCATGACCATCAGACAATGATATAACGAACTCACAACATAAATAAATACCGACACCATAAACCTCAGATAAATACAGTTTGTAGTTGGCGAGTATGATGTTTGATGGATGACAACTCTAGGGTTACTCCCCTGAAGTCTTATTGATAGCTGACCCGAATAGATGACTACGAATCAGTTATCTATCGCATCTTTACACATTGACGTTAAGTTTTACTTCCGATAGGAGTCTTGGAATGGTGATTCTTCAATAGCTAGATGAGATTGTTTACATTACTAGAGGTTGATTTTGCCAATGTAGACCTGCTACGGGAGGACAAGTTTCAAAAGAGTGCATCACCTAATAGACTAGGGGCCTATCATCTAATGTTGACTAGTGTCTCGATTGTCGTGGTTGCGTCATTATGGTCTTTAATGGGCTCAACAATAAAGTTTGGAGTTCCAATCAAGGAAGACACCAAGTGATGATCATATGAAATATAAGGAATTCTGATTGTCTCGAGGCCCGGTCGTTACCCGCGCCAAAAGGCAAAATAAGTGAGCTTTTGGGCGATTTTAGGGAGACAGTCTGTAATATACATTGTATTAAAGTGTAGGCTTGGAAACGAAACTAATTTTGTTTTATCAAGGCACAAACAGGTTGCAATCGCATTTGGTGCAAATGATGTGAAGATAAGACAAAACGACTACGTAGGAGGGAAAGATAAATCGTTGGTATTAGGAACTAGTTACCCGATAGCATCCATTGATCAGTTAGCAAGGATATTTCATGGAAATATTTATTTGCAACGATGCACTCAATCTTGTTTGGGCTCCACTTTAATCTTGACTAATTTGGGTACATAATCCAAATTCTTTGCTCTCGGCTCCGGTGTTGGATTCAACATGGCCCTTGAAAGTGGCCAGTAGGGTTTATCTGGCTTTGATGGTGGTGGTGGTGACTCGGACGAGTCTGAAGATTCCTCAATTTGTGACTTCTTCTGGAGCCTCACTTTCCTATCCTCCCTCTACTCTCGACAGGTTGACGGTTCAGATCTATCTGTTTTTTTTTGTCTGTATCATCCTTTCTCGCCCTTTGTTCGCAGAGCGGTACAGGTTTTGGACGAGCTAGTGCTGTCAGTTTGTTGATGGGTGGGCCAACTTCAGTTATCCTTTTCGAGGCACTAGATGACGGTTTAGGTTGTGGGCTAGCTGGGGAAGGTTTTGGTTGTCTAGTTTGCTCTGGTTGTTGGTTGATGTTAGAATGACGTTTCGCCCCGGAAGACGGCACCCTTAACGTTTATGGCCGAGGTCTGGCGGTCGAAGGAGGTGTTGGTCGAGACCTAGCGACTTGTGGCGCTGGCTGAGGTCTAGGCGGCTCATTAGCAAAACGCTTAGTTGGCCGAGCAACAGGTCGTTGGGTTCCAGAGGTCGAGGGCTGCGACCGCTTCGCTGACTGATATTGAGATGGTTTAGCTCTTAAAGGTTGTTTGGCAACGGGACTAGTTAACACTGACTTGGCCGTAGCTGGTTCTTCAGCAGGTTGTTTCGCTTTCTTTGGCTTTGGACGCGCCGGAGGCTCCGGTGGATCCTCTAGAAGACAAAACTCAAGTAAAATGTCTCTTATGAAGTCAAGAAATTCCCTTGTCTCAAACTCGACTATTGCAACCAATAAAACCTTAGACAATTGCTTGCCTACACTAGCCATGCAACTGCTCTCAATGTGAAAAAAAATTCTTCTCATTGAGATCTCTAGGATCAAATACGCTCTTTACTACTATTAACCCGAGTGCCTTGCGCCAGCTTTTAGGTATGTGCTTCTCCACCTCTCTATCATGGAGTTTGGATTCCAAAACGTAGTCCTTGTTTAAGGCATGAATGAATTGTATTGAATGAATTTCACTATACAAAAGTAAAAAAACATCTAGATCACCCTTGAAGATTACATCATCCCAATTCTTTGGATCTATTCTAACAGTATGAACACGAGACCGATATTCTACAATGTCTTTGGTAGTTTCTTCGCCTTAGTTCCATCTACAAGTAGCAATGTATCATCTACAGCCCTGCATCGCATATTGCAGGGCTGTGGTCCTTGTTTACTTTAGCTTAGGATTCTTTGGTTGAGATTGAAATCGAGTTTCTCAATTATCTCCCAACTTGTTTCAATTTCTACCTCCTGTTCTGCTCTTAGTACTACTGTATTAAATTTTATCTTAAAACATTCATCTTAACTTAGAAAGACAAGTCTCTCATCCTGGAAACACCGATTCCAATAAATGTATTTTGATACCAAATTCCTGCACACAGCGTCTAAAAGGCACGTGGTCGCTCGACGCGTTATTTTGTGTTATTGCCACAAGTTCAGTAGTGAGAGTCGCGACATTTTGATTATATTGATAATTCAGGTCTAAAAATATTGATGATGGATTCAAAGCAGGCTATCAAGAAGCAAAAGCTTATGCTCAAAACCGATAAGGGTCACCTGAGGGGCTCCAAGACTGCAACGCAAGCCGATATCGCAAAATCTGTAGATATAACAAATGCATCCAAGCACTTCGAGCTGGCCCTCGATAAACTCGGGCCATACAAATGCAATTATTTCAAGAACGGTAGAGTTCTATTGTTAGGAGGACACAAGGGTCATATCGCAGCTCTAGATTGGGTGACAAAAGATTTGATATGCGAATTCAACGTCCGAGAAACGGTCCATGCAGTGCAATGGCTCCACGTGCCCACCATGTTTGCTGTTTCACAGAAGGACTGGGTTCACATCTATGATAGAGATGGTGTTGAAATGAATGTTATTAAATCAATGTATAGATCGACCCACCTGACATTCTTGGAGCATTATTTTCTACTAGCATCGGCAAGTGATAAGAATTACATCACCTGGAAAGACATAACAATTGGCCAGGATATCGCAAGTTTTCCTTCTAAACAGAAAGTGACAAATCTCGCCAATAATCCAAGTAATGGACTGTTATTCTGCTCCCATCCCAATGGAACTGTATCAATGTGGAGTCCAAACAATAATCGGCCGCTTGCCTCAATGTTATGTCATCCAGCCTTAGTTAAAGGTCTCACCATATCAATTGATGGAAATTACTTTGTTACCACGGGTATTGATAGAACAATCAAAATTTGGGATCTCAGAAACAACTTCGATTGTGTGAAGCAACACAATGTTCCTTATGTACCTGATAGTGCTCACCTAAGTCAGCTTGGTATCCTGTCTGTCGCAGGGGGCAAAATTGTCAATATCTATAAGAACGCCTGCAAATCTGGCGCCGAATTAACTCCATATTTGCGTCACAACGTCGGACATGTCATAAATAATTTAAATTTTTGCAACTACGAAGATGTTTTAGGTGTTGCACATCAAGGTGGTTTCACAAGTTTGTTGGTTCCAGGAAGTGGAGAGCCCAACTTCGACTCACACGAGGCCAATCCTTTTATGAGTAAAAATCAGCAACAGGAGATGGAGGTCAGGATGTTACTGGACAAGGTGAATCATAAAATGATCTGCTTAGACCCCACAGATTTGGCTCGACCGCGAAAGAAAGAGGAGTAGAAAGCAAATAAAATAAAGGAATTCATAACATGATGGCCTGAATTGATATGAAAGTTTAGTTTTCATCACAGGTGGTCAGTTTTCTGTGGAACTCACGTAGACGTTGAGCTAGTCCCTCGTCGATGGGCACCAGCTTATGGTCCTCTTGGGGCTCAACTGGATGAGAGTTTTCCGGAACTCGTTTATAGTCTAACTTGCATATTCCGCCTGGAATAAAATCTGGTAAATTCTCGGGCGCGATAAATTTTTGAATATCGTCGCCCTCAATAAAACGTAGTCTCTTTCTATTGGTGCTACTTAGCCACGATAGGGCCAGCGAGCAGGTTGCGCCCAAAACCCATGGCAGATTATAGACAAGGATATAGCTTAACCCCTTGGGCATATAGCTTCTAAATGAGTTGAGTAACCAGAATAGGAAGGCTACATCGGCATTCTTAAGTCCGCAGCCTGTGAGATCAAACACCACGGCCACTCCTCTTCCTTTCGCGGCTTTATCACATTGTTCCATGATACAAAGGATGTATTGTTTCATGATTTGGTTCATCTCGCTACATCGGCGATGCATTTTGGCTCGCATCCATAGTGTTTGGTTGCCGACGCGATCTGGCGCGTACTGGAAGATGGCGCCAACTTGATAGATCTCAGCGGGAAAATCTGATGGTTTCGCCAGACCCATATTAAATTCGCGACGAAATTTGCTTGAGGCTTCCATGAGGTCAACACTTCGCACAGGATCTAGCCGGCAACGAAGGAGGAAACGAGATACTGACCAATCATCTTCAAGAATCAGGTCGATGTCAGATTTGTAAAAGTTATCCGGGTGCTCCTTGAATCGGGCGCGTAGGAGCTCGCGAGTTTGCTCAATCAATTCTTTGTCACAATTAGCTGTATTTAAGAAGGTGGGCACCTCAACCAATTCCTCAGGTAAAAGGCCATGTTCACTCTTGAGCACCTCGTCAGTCATTGCGCTTTTGTGTGGTTAAGTTTTGATGATATTTGATCGATATATATTTGTCTTTCAGCCTAATTGTCTGCGAGACGCTGAGCACGGTCACTCAGGTGACAATAAGTATAACGGTAATAGGTTGAGGATAAAGAGTTAAAATGAGATGATGTTTTCTTTGTTGATAATTAAAATGGCCTTGGCCGAGAAATTGATGAATAAAATATTGTATTTGTGATTGCACTTGTCAAACTAAATGGCGGCTTGAGACTGAGATAAATTTCTCGGGCCGGAGAAAAGAAAGAGATGGAGTGATCTAGTCTATGTTGATCGCTGCGTCAAGTATTCAAGGGCGTTACGCGGCGACGTCGGGGAGGCGATAAGTAGCTGCAACGAGCGCAGCGCATGGGACTTGTTTTCCTTCTATACTCCCACTCTCTAACTCGACTAGTGAAGTTTCGCTAACTCGCTCATTCTAAACGCCTACAGGCTGTTAAAGGAGAGCCAATGTCACATCAATAAACCGGTAGCTTGCACCTTTTTATCTCGTTCCTAGCTGGGCGAATGCGTATCGCCCGTGTTCTTGTGTTGAGGCTGCGGGCACTCTGCCATGCACACGCACCAAATAAATAAAATCAAAGTGCAAGCGCTGACGCAAAGAAACACAAATGACTGTGCGCGTCGCGCATACAGTCACTCAAAACTCAGTACACAAACACACAGGTTCTAGATTCCCGTCAAGAAACACATTCGCGCTTATCTGGACGACGCGAGTTAGGGAACCTATTGATCCAGATAACTTCCCACTAACTGATAACTATCAATGAATTTAGCAAGGTATTTAGAGAGACACCAGGATCAAGTGACTCAAATGACTCAGTCATATGAACTATGTAACCGATAAACAGATACTAAAGCGTGATTTACATTCATAAAAACAATCATAATCATAATTATGATAATAATGATTTAATAGCTAATAATAAAATATACTATACTGTCCTGCTCAAGCGAGAGATCATCTAAAATACCATGCTTGAAAGTTTCGTTTCAAATCCTCGTCGTTGTGATTTAGTCTGTTCGTTGTGATAAGAAAGATGCTCACGAGTTTTGATCAATCTTTTGACCTAACTCAGCATACAATTGCTTGATATCCTCGGCGTACTTCCGCTCGATCTCGCGACGTCTCAACTTGAACGAGGCCGTAACCATTCCAGATTCAGGCGTCCACTCATCAACCACCAATCGGATTTTGGACGGGATTTGTGTCCTCTTTAATTGCTTCCTGTGGCCTTCCGCTTGCAGAAGTTTCAGCGTGTGCTCTACAAGCCACTTGTTGGAGGAAAGGAACTCGTGGCTCGATGCATTTATAACTAACTCGCTGGCCAATTTCAACTCGTTAGTTCCATTCGGTTTCGGCTCCTCCTCATGATGCTCCGAGGCGTAATTTTTTGTCGCCGAGCGTCTAAATTTCTCTGCCAGGTCACTAGTTCCGGTGAATAATTGCTTCGCTATCACCTTAAGCTCACGGAAATCTGGCTTCACTATAGCAACCACATAGTTACTATACTGACTACAATAAACGCAAATATTCTCCACGATAGGCAAGGTCCTGAGTGCAATCTCAATCTCACTCAAACTGATGTATTCACCTGACAGTGGTTTCACAATATCTTTCTTTCGATCGATGATCTTCAATACTCCATCGGGTAACATGAGACCAATATCACCTGTGCGAAAGTAACGTATTCCGTTCTCAACATAAAATGACTCCCTTGTTAGCTCATTCATTTTGTAGTAACCCAATGAGACAGGCTGACCTCCAATTATAATCTCACCTCGTGGATACGGCTTATCATCTGGCGAATAGTCGGACCAAGGCTCTAATTTGATCTGAACAATTGGATAAGGTGCGCCAACTACATTACATCTTCGCTCGTCGACATCACAAAACGAGGCGGCGGCTGATGTCTCAGTCAAACCATAACCTTGAAGGACGGTGAAATTACAAACATATCTCAAATATTCTTGAGTATCTTTCGATAGGGCGGCGCCGCCTGAGCAGATAGCTCGAATCTCTCCACCAAGCAGCATGTTGAAAGGTTTGCATAAGACACGGTTCATTATGGGCGTGTCATAGTATCGCTCCCACCAATAGCGTTTGTAATTTACGACAAATTCATTGATCAATTGATCATAGAATCTTCCCTTACTCTTGATAGCTTGCTGTACACCACTTCTAATTCTATCCAAAACAAGGGGCACTGAGCCCATAATCGTCGGTTTAAATATGTAAGCATCCCCATGTTGTCCCTTCTTGATCATGGGCGAGCTTGAGGTGAGAGTTTGGGCAGAGGAATAGGCAATAGTGGATCCGTTTCTGAGGAAAATGCATTCAGCTGCCAGCTCTAGCACATGGCCCAGCGGCAGGTATCCAATATATCGATCCTCGTGACTAATATCACCGGGACCAGAGAATGATAATGCTGTGTAAACAATGCTCTTGTGACTAAGCATCACACCCTTCGCTTTGCCCGTCGAACCACTTGTGTACATGAGAACGGCAATATCATTTGCCTTTGGAACATCAATAACCTTTTCCTCAATATCTGAACCCTTTTTGATTAACTCTTTATATGAGATTACACATTTAACATTTGACGTGCCCACTAGTGATCTTAGCTTGAGAATTTCGTCTTGATCACCCGGAAGCGGATCGTCTAATAGGATAATTGTGTCAACTAGAGGCGCTTGTGAGATTATCCTGGGCACACGGTGAGCAAACTTTTGTGACACCACCAATATCTTGACTTCCGTCTGTTGAATACTGTGCAATATAGCATCGTCATCGAGAGTGGTATAGGCTGTAACTACAGTAATGTTATTTCTAAAACAAGCATGAGCAGTGAGAAACCATTGCATACAGGTGTCCGCGCAAATCAATAGTTTTCTCGATCCATCCGGGTTTTCGATTGAGTCGTAGCAGGTGGCCACTAAAGCCGCGGATAACCTGACAACAATGTCCTCGATCTCCTTATAATTAAACCAAGTGTATTTATCATCTAGAACATACTTGCTTGCAACTCTTTTGTGCGACGTACCACCTGTTGCCGCAGTTTTGCTTGCTCCATTTACTTTCGATGAGCCATTGCTCATATGAGCACCATTTTGATCTGTGTACTCAACGGCCAATATCTTCCGAACGCCTAAACATCTTCTCGTTGCATATGTGGTCACTGACTCTCTAAACAACTGATCTAATGTATCAATGGACTTCCTATCACTCTTATCGAGCTTCTTATCTATATTTGCCCAGGTATCCTTGCCAATTTTTCGCGCCCTCACTCGCGTTGCCTGCTGTCGGACGGCCCAAGGTTGTTGTAATAGGTAGTAGACCGGCAGAGTGATGAAATCATACAAGTTTATCACAAGCTCCACTAGCCATAGTGAAAGAAGTTTACCCATAATTTGTGTTCTAAACAATTTGTTTTACTTTTTTGTCGTTGTTGTTGTTTTAGATGTTCATTAAATAGAATGCCACCTTCCGCCTAGGGTTCGCAATCAGAGGATAGATGTCTCTCGTTGAAATCTCATTAAGCAAATTAATGCTTCTCAAATGAATAGTAATGATAGTGAATAACAATAACTTCGATAATTAACAATCTTGATTCCATAGAATTGAAACAACAAATCAACCGACCAGAGTATTACTACTACCACTACTTCTAATCCAAGTTATTAGAGACAATTATGATTATGATTATTACGATGATTGATCATCATCAACATCGTCAAGCGTGTGTCTAGATGACGATATACCGCCAATCGCAAATGGCTAGTCTATTTCATGACACGAGAACCTCACCAAACTTTCAGCTTCAATGAGATCAACTGCAAATGCAACCACGACTACAACAACCAACAATGAAGATAAGTTAGATAGTTACAAGTTGCAAGCGCGACAACAAGTGGTTGTGATAGTAGTGCCCTATGTGCTCTGTATGAAATTGTAACAATTACACGACGCGTTAGACGGATAGCCGAGTCGACACTTGTTGTTGTTGTTGTTGTTGTTGTTGTTGTCGTTGCTGCTCCCAATTTTCAAAATCAATCAACACGTAGCTGGAGACTAGAAAAGACTTGAACTGAATCTTTATTGATCTAGATTAAACATCGATGACTGTGTCGCGCACTCCTCGCGACATGGTCTTCAACCAATGGCTACGAGTTACCCTACTCTATAGAACAACAGTCGTGTTTAGGATGATTGATATCACATAGTCATCAATATCAACAACGACCGAGAGCAATTAGAGTTACAATCAACAATAGTACCCTACTCTAGTTGCCGCTATCTTCTTTGGAAATCATCAAGCACACTAGGCGGCATGTTAGAATTTTTCCCGCCTGTTTTTTCGATGTCGCCATCTAGCCAGTCAATGGTCTCAGTCGCTTACTAGGTGGTCACTAGTGAGAGATTTAACTTTATATTCCTTCTATTCCTTCTATTCATGAATGGCAATGTAGCAAGTCCATCTTCGGTTCAAGGGTTCTAAGAATTATGATCGTATTGTTTAGTTCGTGCACCCGATTGTCTACCCCTCATTAGATGGTTGTGGTTACCCCTACTGCGTCAAGTTTATTATTATTTCTACTCTAATTCTTACTGTTTGGGCAGGGAAAGTTAATGATCCCATTCTTCGTAACAGTCCCACCTCTACATGCAGTGATAATGCAATCTTGTGTTGTTGTTTTAGTTTGTCAATGAAGGGTACATTGTAATAAGTCCTACATTTATATAAATAGATATATATATTTATCTTTACATTCTGTGACACACGTCGCTAGGTAGACGACATGTCAAGTCTGGAAACCTAAACACCTACTTTATTGTGGCAGTGATAGTTGTTGGTTACAACTTGTAGCTATCTTAGCCTGGGAAAGCAAATGCTAGGGCTCTATGTTGAACGCTTTCGCCCTTGCTTTCTTAAATGTCAATCCCAACATTGCGTTTAGGTTGCCCTGTGGTCCACATTCAAAAGTATATGGATAGTCGCCATCCTCAGACTTGTATTTCGTATAAATATCTTGTACGATTTGTTGCCACATCACTGGAGCTGAGAGATGTCTAATAAGGTTCTTGAATATTTCATCTCTTGAAGTGTAAATCTTGGCATCTACACATGAGTATACACTTATGGCTGGAGTTTCAATTCGTATCTTCGATAAGGCTGAAGCCAGTACATCATGAGCTGGTTGCATAAACTTTGTGTGAAAGGCACCCGAAACCGCCAATCGTTTAATTCTAGTGATTCCAAAATCCTTGGCATTGTGCTCGACAAATTCCAGTGCCTTCTCGTGACCACCTATGACTTTACCGTGTTGGAATAGGTAAGTTGCAATATCACAAATAGCTTCCTCATCGCTCATTCCGGACCTGATACAATACTCAGTGGCCAAGGCTGCTGCTTGAGCAACATTTGCATCCCTTCCATGAAGGACAGTTATCAATCCTGTTGGGATTGACTCGCAAATTTCTTGGGTGGCTTCGGCTCGAATCTTGATTAACCTAAGGGCATCAACAAAGTCGATAGACCTGCTATACACCAGAGCTGCATATTCACCCATACTGAATCCAGCAGTAGCGATGCACTTTTCCAACGCTAACGGCGACCTCTCAGCCAGTTGCTCCACGGCGGCAAGCGAGGATACAAAGATAGCTGGCTGACTATGGATAGTTTTGTTAAGGTCTTCTTCTGGTCCATCCTGGCATAATTTCAATAAATCATAGCCCAATACTTGATTCGCGATATTGAACAAACCTTTGCCTTTGCTTGTTAGATTTCGGACCATGCCCACATATTGGCATCCTTGGCCGGGGAAAAGTAATACTGACCTATCAATCACTTTCGGAACGATCAATCTGGGTGCTTGAGTCGTGGCCATGTCTTGTTTAATGGAAAACTTAACTATTATTTTATTCCTATCTAATCTAGTTTAGTTTCGATTTTACGGACGACTAACCGGGCATGAGCGAGAGTAGGCAACTTAAATGTCTTATTTACGGAAGGAGACCATCGAATACCACATGCCTGTGCTTAAGAATTGAAGTGTTTGCATTTTTTAGTGCACTTTTGCCGAAAGCGGTGGCTTTTGTTTACAAATTTCTCCATGTATTTCATAAGTCCATAATTCTCCCATCCGATACTACAATTAGTAAGAATATTTTTGATGTACAATTTATTTCAGACTGTGACAATCTATCAGTAAATACTTTTTTGTATCCCCTACCATTTCTAATCAAAATTAATTTGCAATCATATTATGCAGTAATTTTTGATCACTCTCATTGCACTCGGCCTAAAATGTCTTATTCCTCGCCGCCCATTACCCTATTGCAAGAAATATGTTCCAGAAATGGTTTCACCCCTGAATATCAGCTCCTCTCTACCGAAGGTAGTGTCCACGAGCCAACATTCAAGATAGCTGTCACGGTTGACAATATCACTGTAACGGCCTCGGGGCAGAGTAAAAAGAAAGCCCGACATGCGGCCGCCAAAGAGGCCATTGTAAAGATACGAGAACGGGGCGATATTAACTTGGATGGAATTAATTTTGAGTCCATCGAGAGCGAATCATCTAGCTTTGTGGCCCCACTTGTTCCAGTTGCCAAGATTAATCCCGAAGTGATAAACGAGGCGAACCCGGTTGGTAAACTACAAGAAATCTGTATGAAAATGCGCGTTAATCCACCTGATTACAATACCTGTGATGAGAAAGGCCTTGCTCATGAAAGAATCTTTATATTGTCCTGTTCCATTATGGGTCCAAATGGATTCGTGACAACACTCGGCGAGGGTAGATCTAAAAAGTTAGCCAAGCGAGAGGCAGCGGAGAAGATGTTAATACAATTAGAGCATGATGGTTTCTACGATTACATCAAGTCCAAAGACTACCCAATGGAAGTCTCGAGTCAAACCGGTAACCAAACAAGTCCCCTCAACATTGACTCTGACGAGACTGCAAGTTTAGTTGATGCTCGACGAAGAGTGACTGAGTTATGCTCTCGACTGGACTCGACAGTCGAGGAACTTTGGCGCGATATCAAGATGATTGAGGTCGACACCATCCAGGGAAACTTATATGATGAACTGTTTACCGAGCTTATGTTACAAGCTGGATACACGCATAGATATCAGAGATTAAGTGATAAACATGCCTTGTTGCACGTTGTTAACCCGGATGGCGCTATAGCAATTACGTCATCGGGAGTTGGGCCAAATGAGTACGCTGCCCGGAAGGAAGCTGTAATAAGTGCCTATAAGATCATGATTGTCTTTCTCGCTCCTGAATCTAACAAAGATCTCCCGCCTCTAGCAAGCGCAGGAATTCCATTAAAAACCTGAAGGCAATATCATGTATCATCATCATCAATTTTCAAAAATTTTCCCATGATTTATAATTCAATGAGGTTTGTTCAAACTCTTGAACAGGATACCGCAAACGACCGCTGCTCAAATGAGAGAACTGATAACGCAATGTGAGCAGACGAGTTGCGCGTTGAACATACAGTCCAAAGCTGAAGGATGGTATACGAGCAACAGACTTACCATACGCTGGCAGGGCAGTAACTCGTATAAACAAATCCAAACTCACTTATTAGGCATAAAATTTCGCTTCACAATATCGAATCTCGGGAAGTCATCAAAATGGATCCCAATCAAGGTGAAGACAAGCCACCTAAATCAGACCTGAATCAACCTGGAAATAGGACGGACGATAGACAACAACCGCCCCGACAACCATCACAATGGATACCACCAACAACTGGCAATCCTGATTTGGATCCTGCTGGACTGACACAAGGGCAGAGGATCGATCCATTAATTCCACAAGGCATGCAATTTGATCCCAGAAATTTGGTTCGCGATCAAAATTATAATCCGGCCGTTCCACCTGGCGCAAGATTTGATCCTTTCGGTCCACCGGATCCATTGCGAGTTGGTCCAGGAAGAGGTCCTATGCCAAGCTCGCAGTTTGGAGACCCAGATCCGGACCACTTACCAGCACCCGGTCTTCCACCACAACAAACCAGTAAGAGCCTTAAAAATCTGAATCCTTTTGGTGGTCCTAGATTTCCACCACCACCAGGTGGGATGATGTAAAGGAGAACACTGGATGCGCGAGTAAACTTCATTTATTGATTCTATCGAGGAAAAAATTGATAGATCCGCTTTACTGATCTTTTGGACCCACCATCTTCTCTGGCTTGATAACCTCGTCGAATTTCTCGCCAGTCAACAAGCCCAACTCGATGGCTGTCTCACGCAATGTCTTACCCGATTTGTGGGCAGTTTTTGCAATCTTTGCTGCGTTCTCGTATCCAATGTGAGGATTCAATGCAGTAACCAACATTAAGCTCTCGTCTCTGAGTTGGTTAATCCTTTGAGTGTTGGCGACAATTCCCTCCAGGCAATTGTCAGTGAAAGAGACACTGGCATCTGATAGAAGAGCTATCGATCTCAGCACGTTAGCTATGATCATTGGCTTGAAGACATTAAGTTCAAAGTGTCCATTTGCAGCACCCACGGTTATGGCGACGTGATTGCCCATCACCTGAGCTGCCACCATGGTCATAGCCTCACATTGAGTTGGATTTACCTTGCCTGGCATAATAGATGACCCTGGCTCGTTTTCAGGCAGTGACAACTCGCCCAATCCACATCTAGGTCCACTTCCCAAGAATCTGATGTCGTTAGCAATCTTCATGCAACTTGCTGCAAGAACATTCAAGGCTCCACTAAGTTCCAAGCAAGCATCATGAGCAGCCAATGCCTCGAATTTGTTTCTTGCCGTCTTGAATGGCAAATTAGTAATGCTAGCAATCTCCTTGGCCACTCGGGAATCCCATCCTTTCACTGTATTCAGACCAGTACCTACAGCAGTACCTCCGAGGGCGAGCTCGTACATTCTCGGCTCAAGGGCCCTTTCAACTCTTGCTATTCCGTGACAGATTTGCTGAGCATAGCCCGAAAACTCTTGTCCCAAAGTCAATGGGGTGGCATCTTGCAAATGAGTTCTTCCTATCTTAATAATATTCTCAAATTCGACCTGCTTCTTTCTCAATGCCTCGTGAAATTTTGTCAATGCTGGTAGAAGTCGATGGTTGACCTCCAAAACAGCGGCTATGTGCATGCCTGTAGGAAAGGTATCATTGCTTGATTGAGACTTATTGACGTGGTCATTTGGGTGTATCAGTGATTTTTCGCCTCGCTTGCCTCCCAAAATTTCAGTTGCACGATTAGCAATAACTTCATTGACGTTCATATTGGTCTGAGTTCCACTACCAGTTTGCCAAATGACCAAGGGGAACTCGGCTTGCATACTTGTGTTCGGTATTGTTTCGGTGATAATCTCGTCGGCCGCCTTTACTATGGCATCAGCTGCGTCCTTCTTGAGGTAGCCTAATTCAAGGTTCACCTTGGCACAAGCTTTCTTAACAACAGCCATTGCCTTGACCATCTCCTTGGGCATGAGCTCGCCGCCCCAACTTCTATCGGATTCATCGCGGATCCCTATCCTAAAGTTGTTTTTCGAACGTTGAGTTTGAGCTCCAAATAAACGATCGGCAGGCACCTTAACCTCGCCCATAGTATCACGTTCGATCCTTACATCGGTACTCATTGAAGCTGTCGAAACCAATCGTTGTATTGCGGGACTAGCTGCTGCTTGTAAGGAACCGGCAGTAGGTTTTGCTGAGGCCATGATCGTTATAAATCGAAGCGCCATTTGCGAATGATCTTCCCCTCGGGAGTGGTTGGTGCTGCTCGTGCGCTCACGTCAAGTGGTTGCTACGCTGCCGCAGAACCACTGATAATAAATACAATTAACAATATCAATGATGAGGTATCGAGTTATAATGAGACGAATTTATCCTATCAAGATTGCCCAGACACAGGTCACGACGCGAGGAAGCGAAAGCGAAGATGAGCGACAGGATTTGAGATGTGCGACAAGGTAGTCGCGAAATGAGTTGGCTCAAATGTAGCAGCAGTCCTACTAGTATTTTGAATAAATATTTGTGCGACACGCGAGTTTATTTTCGAAAAGCATTTCACGCGTGTTGAGCGAAAAATACTTATTTATGCAAACATTTCGTGTAGAACTCCATTCTGTAATCATATTTATGATAATTTTAATTCATTCTTGAAGTTGATTATTTCATATCTATTCCCTAAGGACAATCTTAACAAGAGTACTACCGTTTCTATCTATTGGAGGTACATGTCAATTTGAGTCCAACTTATCAGTACTGAATAATCAAAACTGGGGTCCTCAAGATGTCTGACGTATTTGATATCCTTGAGGCCAACAGGCCAGAGATGGAGGATGTGCCTGTGGTAAGGAGAGGCCCCAAGCCAAAGCCACCCAAACCCTTACCAGTTCAACGAAGAAAGCCTGAGGGAATGCCGAGGGAACTGTTCGCTTTGCTAAATACAAGTGACGGTGATGCACCCCTAATACCATCTGATTTTGCAGCCCCAACTCCATGTTATAAACAAGTAAGAGCGAATCTCAGTATCAAGAAGCCAAGAAAATGGGTTAACATCCCATTCTTAAACCCGGGCAGAAAAGATCATCTACAATTATATCACTGGCGTCGAGTTCCGGACCCAAATGAACCTCCAAAAGAGTACCCCTTCGCCAAGTACAACACTAGTCTCGATCATCTCGTGCCAAAATACAATGACAGAGAGTATGGTTCCCTTCTGGTATGCGATCAATGGACTAGAGAGGAAACTGATTATCTCATGGAAATGTGTAGCCGTTTCCACCTTAAATTTATAGTTATACATGACCGATGGGATAAGACAAGATTTTCTACTGAAAGATCTGTCGAGGATCTCAAAGAGCGATATTACTTCATTCACAATCAGCTGGCAAAAGCTCGTGCTGGTTTGGGAGGCGATCCCAAAGTTAAGGCGTTTGATACGCAACATGAGAGGAAACGCAAGCAACAACTCATGAATTTGTACAATCGAACTAAAGAGCAGATTGAGGAGGAGACAAATCTACTTAACGAAATGAAGAAGATAGAGCAGAAAAAGAAGGAAAGAGAGAGAAAAACTCAAGATTTGCAAAGAATTATGGATGCAGCTGGTAGGTCTGCTCCAGAGCATAGAAGACAAGATACGCCTCACCAGCCGGCGCCAGGTCGGCCTCATGGATCGGGTATGCGCGGTATGCCAGGTAGGAGGCCAGGTCGCGGGGCGGGTCGACCAAGTCGCGATTCTATGAACGCATCACTCAATTCATCATTTTTATCAGGAACAGCAGCTAGCCTGCTTGAGGCTAACACTATAAGCATTAAATTTAAGGATGACTTTAAGGCCAATGGCGCCTCGTTGCGAAGTCACAGACTAAAACTACCTCCATCCTTAGGAACTAAGAAGATGAAAGCTTTAGAGACTATGATCAATGAGGTTGGTCTTGATCTGTCGCCGATGCCTACAGAAGCAATTTGTCAGAGTTACAATGAGCTAAGAGGTGATCTATTGTTGCTATACGACTTAAAGGTTAACTTAGCTAACACAAATTTTGAAATAGAGTCGCTCAAAAACCAATTGGCCGCTGCAAAACCTGACCTTGTTCCCTCGGCAATCGATGATCCATCAACTCAGGATCAGAGTAACGTCCAATCCACACCCGTCAAGCCAATATCGGATTGTATCGATATAAATGCAGTTAACACACCGGGCAGGAAACGCAAGGCTGCGCTGGAGCAGAGTAATGTTATGCGAAAACTCAAAAAGACTTTATAGATTGCTTGTGATTATGTCTAGTAGTAGGTCGTCTTGTAGATAGATTGGTCCATTATTAAAGATCCACCTAACAAAATCCAGGTTCATCATTAGGCGCAAGTTGATCATGTGTAATCAAATTTGACAGTATAACCATTTTGTGTGCTTGTAACATAATTTACACAAAACGGACGCCCACTTGCCAAATTCAGAGCAAGTGTGTTGGCAGCCACTTGTTTTCCGCTACTTTACGAGTTCAATCTAATTGAATCAAGTGCGCTAGTTGCGCAACGCCATTTGTATCCAATTGACTCGCGAGCGGAAACAGAAACAATTGTTACGACCACAGTTCGTTGTTACGTCACAAGAAGCGGCAATCCAATGCCACTTGTTCTGCTTCTTCCAATGCTACCACTACCACTACTTTTAGGTAGCGACTTCAACCTACATATTGTCTCGCTCATTCTAGTTGAATATTAATTCTCGCGGCATCACATAGCCACCGTAGAGTTTTTTCATGAAGAGAGAGACAGAAATACATTGAATGTATTCAGGGATCGGAATCGATTGAAGTTGACCGCAGCACATAAAGTTACTCGCCTGACTGATCCCACTCGTCGATCTCGTTTGCCAGATCATCTTCAGCTAGTGGGTTGGTTGGTATGATCGGCCAATCCACTTGGGAGATGAGTGGATTGGTCGGCGCCGTCGCCGATTATCCCACTGCCACTGAAGTTCGAAGATAGAGGAGGACGAACGGCAGTCATTTGTGGCCACTTGTAAGCCACTCCACTAGCTCGGTTACGCAAGTCAATCCACTTGCCTCCTCTTATTCTAATGGTGCTAGAGTTTCGTTGCGTTGCGTTGCTTGCCAATTGGGTTGCGAGTCAATTTGCTGGTTGGCCATGTGTAAGTCAGTTCAAAATTCAATCAGTAATTGAGAGATCTATTCGCGGGTTGCTCATGCTATAGCGAGAAGCGGTAGCAGTTCTTAGTGGTGGTGGTGGCGGTGGCGGTTGCGGTATTGGTGGCGCGGCCACGCGAATATCAATCGCTATCGCGCAAGTGGCAATCGATTGAAGTTCATGAAACAAATTTTGCTTGATAGCTGCAAGTAAAATTTGCAACACACATCTAGAGTTTGATGGTCACTAATCCACTGCCACTTACCCATTTGACTATAAAAGTTGTTGCTCACTTGCTCACTTGCTCACTTGCTCACTTGCTCACTTGCTCACTTGCTCACTTGCTCACTTGCTTGCCTGCCTGCCTGCTCGCTCGCTCATGTAGAGTGGCCAGTGTGCGTAAATGCTCGGCGATCATTTGGTCAGCGATCATTACGGAGGTGGTCGAGGTAGTGGTTTTGGTTGCGCAAGGACCACAAGAGACATCGGCCAGCGGAGCAATCGGTTGATCGCAATCACAAGGTCCATTATCGCCGAAGTATCAACTGGCCATTCAATTGGCCGATCGGTTGCGGTGATGGTGTTGGTGTTGGTGTTAGATTAGTGTGGTTCGCGGCGAGATCGCAAATTGCAAACAATTTCAGGCTTCGCCGCGAGTGCACAAAGTCTAGCTGGTGGCGGCTGGATGACGACGATTATGGTGACGACGACGACGATCATGGTGATGATGATATCATTGCGCTACGCTTGCCACTTAATATTATCAGCGGCGGCGATCGCAGTGGCACAATCATCAACTCGCCGGCGAGTCTTGTTATTCAATCTTCTCGATTGAAAGCAGCGACCTTTAGTTTTTTGTTGTGCTTAACATCCGCGTTCCATAAGTAGCGGCTAGTTGGCTGGTTTTCCCATTTCAAGGAGCAAAACTAATGAGACACTTTACTCACCTGCTCACTGTGTTGTGTCCAGTTTCAAGAATATTGTTTCAAATTGTTGCCAGCCACTTGTTCACATGTGTAGAGCCATTCGGTAACTTGAGGGCAACCGAGGCGGCGGCGGTAGCTTTCAAAGCGGCCACAACGCTCATCTTACATGTAATCACAGGTTTCAATCAACTGCAAGCGCCCGGCTTGTTGAGCCAGGTAAAGGCAAATACAAACGGAGACAGGTGAGCGCCCCGACCGCTCACCTGTCTGTGGTAGCTGCAACATAGTTGTCGGCTTAGATTACGACCGCCGCTTTGGTAGCGGCGGCCGTGGCAACCTGTACGTCGCAGCCTCTTTGTTCCTTTTTATCAATTGCAACAGCGCACTTCTTTTTATCAGATTTCGCCAGTTTGCATCCTAATCCATCTCTAGATGTGTTATGCTGCAATTTGATTTCATTTGATTTTATTTCATTTGATGTCCTCATGACGATAATACGAGTTTTCAAATCGAAATCTTTGAGAGCCGCTCCGAGTATGTTTCCACTTTTCTCGACATCAACCTCTCAACAACTTACGACAGTTGGAGCGCTTCATGTATGTCACTCGACTGAGGCTTGAACTGTGCTCGAGATTGAGCCGTCTCGGCTCGATCAGGTGGTTGTTGTCTGTCTATCTGTCGGCAGCTTTACTCGCGTTGCTTGGTTCGCTATTATGATGATAGAACAAGCGGGCGGCAGAGGGTGAGAGAGAGAGACTAAAATTGGAAACTCTCTTCGGCTTATTGAATTCCATCCATCGCAACAACACCAACAACAAAAAAACAATCGCTAAACTCCAAAAGGTCGCACAAAATTGAGACGAGGGAATAAACCTTGTGAGCCCAAAATCATGCCGCATTAAGACCTCAAAGTGGCCGCGTGAACTTGAATAACTCGGCCGATTATGTAATAATCCACCAACCGACGCCAGGAGAATTGAATGTTTGCTGGCGCCAATCATAGCTAGTCGTGAGCAGGTCACTTTGGCGTCTCCGCTTTGGCAGGTGGTTGCCGGCGCAACGCAAAGTATCAATTTGAGCTCTATTGGAATTGAACCGAATTGGAACTCCCCTCCTTAAGCTTGACGTGGACTTATGACAGAGCCGAGGAGCTGCAAAACAAACTATTGTAGTCGCGATCGCTGCAAATATTACTATTGCTATTGCTATTGCTATTATTATTGCTGCTACTATTACTAGCAAATTTGCATAGTAGAGGGAGAAGAGACAAGGAAATGTAAGTTGACGTCTATGCGTGAATTCCAAGAAAGAGATAGGTAAAGTTCAACTACCGACGCCAAGCTCATTGGGGGTTGCATGTGTCGAGTTGAACTCTTGCTTGCATCTATGAGCCAGAGAAGACGACGGGTTTTGTGGCCAATTTCGTATTTGGTTCTCGTTCATATCATTCATCCCATAGTTAGTCGTCGTCGTCGTCGTCGCCGTCGTCTCAGAGTTTAGGCTTCATTTATGAATGCGCAACATTACGCAACACGAACTAGACAAGAGCCAGTTGGAAGAGGCAAAATTTTAGGGGCGTTTCCTCTGATAGGAAAAAAGGCGAGCGAGTTAAGTTTGAATCCAACCAAATACAACGCCAACTCCAACTAAACTAGACGCTAACAAGCTCTTTTATAGGGCGAAATGTGTGAGTTATTCCGATGCTATTATACAAATGACGTTGCCCATTGCATCGCCGCCTTTGTGGTCTCGTTGTTGCTTGTTGGTTGGTTGGTTGGTTGGTTGTTGCGCTCGTTGGCTAGTCTTCGGTTGAGAATCATGGTTCAGTTTAGTTTGGTCATGTTTAGTTTGTTAGCTCGCGCCATGACTTCCGCCAGAAGCGGCAGCAGCAAGTGGTCGCTGCGAGCGAGCAAGTGGGCATTTTTAGTTATTTTTTTATTACCCAACCCAATGATCACACACAGACACACACACACACACACTAACACACACAAACACTAAGGCTCGCACACAACTGAGAAAGAGATTGGCCAAGACAAGTGAGCGGCAACCGCGAGCTGCGGCCACTTGATGGTCATTATCCACAACCACTTTTGGGTCGCCTACTTAGCTCGAAAAACATGTTGTTACAAGTTGCTAAGCCGGCAAGCGGGCGGGCGAGCGAGGAGCTCCCACCAGCAAGCGGCTATCTTTCTCTCCAACGATTGCTCTCGCTAACTTGCCCAGTACTTCCTCGAAACGAAGTACTCCGATAGGTTGCCGCTGTTGTAATGATTCTTGAGACTAGCCAAATTGGCGCGCAATCATTTATTTGTCGACTGCCTTGCTCTCGGATCAACCACCTGAAAGATCAAATCTCAACCACCACGACCGCGACGAAGTTCAACCGACTTGGCTGCTCAGCTGACTCATAGGAACAACGAGAACAGCTTAAAGCTGGTTGCGAGCTTCAACTTTTCAACTATAAGCTACGAGCTATGAGCTAAACTCAACTAACGAGACGCCACTTGTAAGTGATACAAGTTACCTTTTCTCAGTTTCCCCTCAAGGCTAAAGAGGGAGGCAAAAAGATCATTGGCGCCGATACAAAGTTCGACTAGTTTGTTAGTCAAAGTGGCTGTTGTTGTGGCAGTTGCTTAGATATAATAATGTGTAACTGTGCTGCAATCCATCAACTTGGCGAGGAGAGCCGAGGCGAGGGATCGACTTTCAGCATTTGAAACAACAACAGCAACAACTTGTTGTTATTCAACAGCAACCATCTGGTGTGATTATGATTCTAGATGAACGAAAACATTAGCAGTAGATATTATTGCAAGTGGTTGTTGTGCGTTCCACTGACTAGGCGGACCATGCAACGCACACAACCTGAGAGGCGCATTACCAATCTCTAGTCCTATTATCTCGATGTAATATGGCGAGTCTAATGATATGACGACGACGACGACGACGAGTGAGTTAGGTAGCAGTCAACTCAACGGCAAAACAATCACACAAACACATTTATTTTGCCTGCTCTCGTTTGCTCCCATTTTGTTGCAACTTAAACGCGACTAAGAGCAACCACTTTAGTGTGAATTTGAGTCTCTGGTGCCGCAACAAACAGTCAGTCAGTCAGTCAGTCGGACGGACAGACAGACTCAAATCGCAATGGAACTAAACAAAACAAGCCAACTAAACACAGAGAAACTGGGAGACCCAAGGAGTCCAGCTGTCCAGGTAAGAAAACCACTAATTACGACCATTTGGCCGAAGATGAGGATTAATGAGCATGATGATGATCGCGGTCATTACATATAGATAAAATGTTTCCCTCTCCATTCGCTTACTCTGCCTCACTTCTCTTCTTCTCGCTTCAGTTTAGATTAGTTTAGTTTAGTTTAGTTTAGTTTAGTTTGTATCATCGTCCAAGTTCTCTCTCAAGTTTGAGCTCATCTTCTAATATCACCACTAATACCTCTAGTGGCAAGGTAACGCCTCCCACTTCTCCAGTTGGCGCCTCCTACTTTTCGCCGCCGCCGCTGCCTTCTCGCAGTCGTGGTCGCTGTCCAGTTGATACTATTGCCATCACTATTAGTATTACTGTTACTCTTATCATTGCGCGGCACTTTTCAACGAAGTCCTATCCGATTACCTATTAGTTGGCAGCAGCAGCAGCAGCAACAACAACAACAACAGTATAATTACAAGCTTTAGACCATCACACATCATTTGCATTTGAGTGGTCACGTTTTGTAGGCGCCGAGGAGAGGGAAGAGAAAGAGGAGAAGGAGGAGGAGGAGGGGGAAAAAGGCGAGCTACTGATACTTTGGCCAACAACACGCTGGTCACTGCTCTCGCTCTCGTTGTTGTATACTACACCAGGGAACTAGAGTTGAAAATCCCGAATCTAGACCAGAATCTAGACTATTTGCAAGTCAAACGCGCGAACCTTTACCAAACTAAACGAGACTAGAGGCGACGACGAGTAGATGGGCATTGTGTTGTGTTGTGTTGTGTTATGTTATGTTTCGTTTCGTTGCGTTGCGTTAGTGCTTTAGTGGTGGGCCAGCGCGTTTTATTCCTCAGATAGGCGAGGGCAGGAATAAAACGATGATGATGAATATGATGAATACACGTAGATATATAAATATACATCTAAATGCGCAGTTTCAATTATTGTGCTCACGTGATAAACGCGTTTTGCCCGCCGCCGCCGCCGCAATCATCATCATAATCTCGCGTCGTCGCGCTCGCAGGTTCCTCTTTACCTGTTCGCTGCAGCCTCTCGTCGCTTGCCCGGCGCGTTTGTCTTTTCACCAGCCAGGTAAAAAGGCAAACGCCTCCTCTACTGAGTAAAAGTCGCTAGCTCCGCAATCGTCGACTTACTCGTCACCACAATGTAGTTGTCGTCGTCGTCGTCGTTGTTGTTGTTGTTGTAGTCGCGATGTTAATGATGCGATTCGCTTTGTTGCTGTCGTCGTTGTCGTTGTCGTTGTCGTCTCTGTCTCTGTCTCTGTCTCTGTCTCTGTCTCTGTCGTCGTCGTCGCTCGCTCTAGTGCTGCAGCCGAAGCTCTCACCTCCACTATTACTACTGCTATCACTATTACTATTACTATTACTATTACTATTACTATTACTATTACTATTACTATTACGAGTCATCCGATACCATAGAAGGCCAAATGAACAACACAACCACAAGCAGCAACTGGACTGTTATTATACACACAACAAACCAACTTACTCACAACTAAACAGATAATGGTTTATTTGTGATGATTGCGGCCATCGCCATAGGTGCTAGCCGATTGATGAGAGCGCAGGCGCGCAACTAAACTCGAGTCTATTCGTGCCGTGGTAACTGCATGTAGGTGGATAGTCATAGAGCTATAGTCAAGTATTTGTTCTTGCCGCCGGCGCAATCGACGTTCGCCATTTCGCTTGTCGCTGGCCGATACCCCTCACGACGAGGTTGCTGATGAATGTTTGCGCATTAACTGCGCTCTTGGTTGCGCAGTAAATGAAAATTCAACATCACATCAAACTAACTAAACCTTGTAAACCGAAACTGAATAGCCTATTTGCGCCGCTTAACACACAGACACAGAGAAAGACACCGAGAAAGACACACGCACACATATATAAATATATATACATACAGCATGTACATGGTAAATGAGCAGCAAAAGAGCAGCGCTTGCCGACGCGCAGCAAAGTGGCGCTTAAAAAGATTGCTTGTGCGCAAAAGTGACTGCTGGCAAAAGAGCAATAGTTTGGGGTGAGAAATAGGAACAGGCAATTGGAGAGATAAGGGAAGTCAACTTTTCTGCGCACATCTAATCTATCACTCGATTGCTCCTCCGACGACTCCTACCACTACCTCGCTGCCACTAATGCGACCACTGAAACGACGAGAGACAAATGAGTGAGTGAGCGAGTGTTTAATGTTACAAAAGAGCATTTAGAGGATATCGTTTAGAGGTATTGAGGCCATCAGTGTTGAGAAGTCATTTGTCTAGTTTTTCAGTTTCAAATTTGAAACTCAATCCAATAGAAGTAAAGATAAACTTTGGCTTTTGCAGTAGTCTGCATCAAATGCAACCTAACACCTGAGGAACGCACGAAGCACTCAATCGGGGAGAAGAAACTCAATTAGTAGACAATAATATCAATTAACTTGAACCAGTACAAATACAAAAAATCAACATGTTCGGCGCCCACCAATTAGCCGCCGGTCTGCACGCGTTTCACGCGGCCGCCGCGGCTCACGCAAGCCAGCAACAGCAACAGCAACAAAACCAAGCTTCAGTTTCGCAACACCAGCAACATCTTACGCAACACCTGGCTCAGCAACACCACCAACAAGCACAACAACAACAACAACATCATCATCATCATCACAACCACCTTGCGGTACAAGCGCAACAACAGCAGCAGCAACAACAACAACAACATAATCTAGGAGTCGCCGCCGCTGTTGAGCACCATCAACAGGCTGCTGCGGCGGCTGCCGCCGCCGCGGCGCTAGGTGCCTCGTCGCTGATCCCACGTCGCATTGGCCACCCATATCAGAATAGGACACCGCCAAAGCGAAAGAAGCCGAGAACCTCCTTCACTAGGCAACAAATTACCGAGCTCGAGAGAAGATTCTTCAAGCAAAAGTATCTGGCCTCAGCGGAGCGAGCCTCGTTGGCCAAGGGTTTAAAAATGACCGATGCCCAGGTGAAAACTTGGTAAGTTTCATATCATAACACTAATATCTAAACACGACGAAATTGAATTGAATGTCTAGATAATAAAAAAACAAACCACTCTACTAAAACTGCACAACTAGGTGACAAGTTGCGCATATTAATTAACCAAATGACTAACCATTAAAATGAACGAAAACCCCTCTTGAATGATTCATAGGTTCCAAAATAGGCGAACAAAATGGAGGTAAGTAGTGTGTAACTGTTAGGTTAATTGCAATGATGGTGGTCTTTGTGTCGAGCACTTTATGTGCAGCAAGAAGCGCTAGTGTTGGTTGTTTTAATGGTGGTAGTATCTGAGGAAAGAGAGAGAGAGAGAGAGAGAGAGAGAGAGTTGGAGTGAGAGAGAAAAGTCATTGTCTTAATTGAAGAGTAAATTTGAGAGAAAAAAGAGCAAATTGTTTCCGTTTCTTTTTTGAAGTTAATAATCTCACATTGCAGTCAATGCCCTTAAACGGCGACCAGAGAGCTTGAGCAAGCGAGCTCTTGTTTCCGTTGCTGTCGTTGCTTCTCTCTAGTCGACGACAACGAGTACAACAACCACGACGACGACGACGACAACGACAACTACTGTGCCAATGAAACGAGAGCAAGCGAGCGGGTAAGTGAAAATTGAAATTTGAATTTTGCATGGCTAATTAGCGGCGCAAGCTCCCTACCAGATGAGCAGGCGAGTGGTAGTTGCGCAACGGAAGCGTGAACAAGTGGACAGCTCAAATATATTGCAGGTGAGTTTATCGCTTTTGTTCTCTTTCCCGTTCTTGTTGGCCACTAGTGTAAGTTGCCTCACCTGCCTGGTTGTGAAGCCACCATTAATATGGTGGCACAACGGATGACATACGTGACGTGTGTTGCTACGTCTTAATTACGTCGACCAACTCGTCGACAATTATAGCCACACCAGCGGTCATCATAATGGCAGCGATCATCATCATCAATTTGAACCATCTCAAGCTAACGGCTGCAAACTTGGGACCTCAAATAACTCGAACAGAAGCGACCAGGCAATTGCTTGCTACTTTTAACTTGCTTATTTACAATTGTCATTGCTACTAGTGCGCTTCTTTCTCCTCGAGCCACATCGACTTGTGGGTTTTAGTGGCCGCTTTTGGTGAGCCAGCAGTGACTAGTTTTACCTGGCGAAGATTTAGTTAACCGAGTGGGCCACTTAAATAACTAACTACAAATAACAATCCTCCTCCTGCTCGCCTTGAAGTAGGAGCACGCAACATGACAAAGCTCTGGTTGAGTTGAGGTTTGAAAAGTTTGATGGGCAATTTGAGCGCAAGAGCGAGAGAGGGAGAGAGAGAGAGAGAGAGCAGAGCAGGCAACTTGAGAGGAGATGAGTCAGGTAAAATGGAGCAACAGAAACAAGTGGTTGCCGTTGGAGTTGATTGAATCGTCGTGGTCATAGTTGTTGGCTTTCAGTGGCCATTTAGCTCATTATTACTAAGACTACCGAGGCGAGACTATTGACTACTGAGACAAGTGAGTGTCGCAGTGTGCTACTGTTATGTCGAGCAAAAGAATGAGCAGCACTCAAGTTTGATGTCTTCCTTCTCTTCCTGGAGGCGCGCCAGTTAAAAGTGGTGGCGCGCGCCGGAGTGTTCTGCTGGACTCCTTGCTCAACTCCGCGCCAACATCCACCTGTGCGAGTAAATTGTTGGCGCGACCCATTGACAACTCTGACCACAACCTCAGTCAGTGGCAGCAAAAGCAACAGTGACTGCTGTGTCTTAGTTCAAGTGGCTGGGAGCATTTGAGCGCCAATTACGCGCCAAACTCCTCGATGAGATAACAATGAAAGCCAATGAACTGTCCAAAGATGATGATGCACGACAGGTAGTTCCATACGTCAATTTCCTCGAGCCAACATCTTCTACCTGAGCCACCTGAAGTCGGCAACGAGGGTGAGAGCACTTTTCTTATCAAATGCTTAACAATAACGACAACTTATTTGTCAGTCGCCTCTAGCAAACACTCACCTGTAGCTCGGTGGGCGCGCGAGTGCAATCAAGTGGTGGTTGCCACATTGACAACCGCGGCAGCGACGGCAACGGCCACGATGATGATGATGATGAACACATACAATCAATCACACGTAACTCTACGGATTTTGAGAGAGTTATATATATATAGAGAGAGATTTTCAAAAATAGATTTTGACGTGCGATTGGTTGGCGCCAACACACATTCAGCGGCGATTCGGTCGCTAGATCTTGCTCATTGAATGACAAGTTGAGCTCAAGTCGATTCTACACACACACACAACCACTTGTTCCTTTTACCTGGAAAGGAAGTTGCCGAAGTGGTGTTCAATTTTTTCCCTTCAATCTAGCGGGACTCGCTGCTCGTCTCGGCTGAAGTGCGTGTGGCTTTCGTTGGGCGCATAGCAAATAGTGGTCCTGTTCACTTGAAGACCCACTTGAGATGAGAGATTGGTACTGCCACTAGCGTGGCCGGCGCTTCTGAATCAAAAGAAAACTGATTCAGAGAAAAGGAGGGCGTAAAAAGTTGAACAGTCTACCTGGCGGCGGCGGCGGCGGCGGCTCCGTCTGCTGTTGGCGCCGCGGCACTGGTCAAAACAAACGACTTCTCCTAGAGCCAGCTGATTTCTAGCAAAGGCCAGTTGACGAGAAACAGACACAAGAATAGAATAGAGAGACACAAAACTTGAGAGGCGGAGGCTTGAATAGTAGCAGCGGCGGGTGAGAGGTGAAGCCATTCGGAGCCATTCGGAGCCATTCAAGTGGAGGAGCGATAATCGACTCGAAAGACGACCATTTCTTTGCTCAGAGGCTCGTTAGTTCTCGTGAATTGGCACCTAAATTGGAAGCGTCGGAAGTGTTTGTTGCCACTTGATTTACCTGTACCTGTAGCATGGCCGCCGTCGCCGCCACCTCCTACTCTGGTGTCCAGTCGCAGAGAGAGAGAGAGAGAGAGAGAGAGAGAAGCTCATTGTGGCTTTCTGATTCTTATGTTTCCTAATTGGTACTCTTTAGTGATGCTAGTCATTGAAGAGGAGGTTTGTTGTCTCAAGAGGCTCCGGCAAATTCGGAGGCTAGAGGTAGGAATTATCTCGGAAAAATTGGAGGAGGCGCATTCAAATCTAGAGGCTCGCTTGAGAGCTTGGAGTTTTAAAATGGAAACGTTTGAAAAAAGAGGCAATTGCCTCTCGACTCACACGAGCGGCAGCAGCAAACAGGCGCACACAAAGGCAAACTAGCGACGGCGCTAATTTAACTGCTCATCGTTAATTTTTTGTCCATTCTATGCAGCGGCAGCCTCACAGAGGCAAGTGGTCGAGTCTTTTATGCTGCTCTGCGCTTTTGAGCAAAGCGCATCAATTAAACCAACACACGCGCCAACCGACTGACTACCCATCTCATCATCTCCATCATAATCTCATTTGGGTATCTTATAATAGTAATAATAACAATAATAATAATAATAATAGACGAGTGATACTAAATAGTAATAATAAGTGATAGGTGAGCAGAGAGTTCATATTATGATTTAGTCTCCAGTCTGATTCCTCCTGATGCACAAACAAAATCATGGACAAGTGAGAGTTTCAACTGACGATCTATCATCACTTTACTGAGACAAATAGATTATTACTTTTGTTGCTATTTTCATCATTATAACTTTTACTAGTATTATCATCACTGCAACCTTGACTCGAGTTGCAGTTGATCTAGTGGCAATACAACTTTCTCTTATCGCTACTTTTTCCTCAACAAGTGGCTGCCGACTGGAGTCTAGTGTGTGTGTGTGGAATATATATATATATATATATATTCAAATGAAATGGATAAAACTGAACCTCGACAATCGTTGCAACGATCGCAACGATTGAAAGTGTAACTCCATCTAATCAAAACCAAGAAAGTGGCGTCCTCGAGGTAATCAAATTGAGTTGGACTTTCAAAGTCGTCGTCGTCGTTGTCGATCTAGTGTTCGTTTTTTGCCGTTGCCGCTTTGACTATCGCAAAAAGTACACAAATTACGAGTTATTAACGAGTTTATTTCTCACAAGTGCGGCTTTTTCCCTGCGTTAGAAGCCTAACCAAAAGGCGCAATAGAGATGGAGAATCGTGGAGTTTTAAGCGCAAATAAGCGCCAGTAGCAAAGAGGAAAGAGAGAGAGAGAGGTTTCCAAGATTAAGTTGAAATCTTTGATGTTTAGCCGGTCACATGTGTTTTAGCTGCCACTGCTTTAATGTAAATGCAACTGCACTTGTGCGTTCGTCGGTTGATTAGTCGGTTGCTCAGTTGGTTGGTCATTTAATTTTGTGCAATTGAGCAAGGAGAAAGTATGCGCCTCGACACAACAAGTGGGCATTTTATGTTCCCATCTCAGGCCACGACGACGCTCACTTGACTGCAAGTGGCGTCCAAATCCAGGGGCGCCACTTGATTATCGACAGCTTAAAACAATAAACTCAGTCATCTCCTCGTCGGTCCTTTTAGTTTAGGGGACCATCTTTTTTCAAATGAGCAACACGCATATTCAAGATGAGGAGTCGCGAGTTTGACTTAGCCTATATGGGCAAATTGATTTGCAACAAGTGCCGCCTGCTTATATAATCATTAGCCGGAGATGAAAATGAGATGTGAAGTGCAAATTTGTCGTCTTCCCAGCTCTCGTTTCTTAATCGTCGTGGTTTCGGGTAAAACCAAGCGCCTGGGCGTAGTTTTACCTGCTCACACTGGTTAAGGATGAGCAACTGTCTCTAATTAGTGTTTTTGATTCGATTAAGCTCGAGCCTGCGAGCGTCTTTATTATTATAGCGATGCGGCGACTCACCTGCCAGTCTCTAAAGTTTTCTAGGTGACACTCTGGATGAACTTTGCACAGGCTGTCTCGACTAAATAAGCAGCCGCCACTTAATGCCGCCCTAATCTTGTGGTGTTTGCTTGCGCCGTGAATACAGTATGGCCTATGGTAGGGTCGCACTGCAAACGTGACAACTCACGCGTCAACTCGGAAGGCGGATCTAGTGGCAAGATCTCAGGTGAAGATAAGTGAGCAGTTGTAGAGGAAGATGTGATGTTAAATTTTTTCCCTTTCATAAGGCCTCTTGAGTTTGGGGGTTGAAGAAGCAGCTCTGATCGTGAGGCATTCGTCCCGAGAATTTGAATTGAGAGAGCTCTCTCAATTCAAGAGGGAGAGAGAGAGAGAGAGAGAGCGAGAGAAAGTTGAACATAAAACAATCATCTCCACTGAGCTCGCCTCTTCTTGAGAGCATACATTTTAACCCCTTTGACGCAATGCAATTCTCGATTGTTGGCATTATTTTTATTATTATTATTACCGTCACTTCTATCCGGAAGAGTATCTTATCGGATGTAGTCCAAGGTAAGCGAATGGACGAGCAATCCAAGTTTCCGCGAGAGAAACAGAGTCGTTTGCGAGAGAAACTCTCGAGGCGGATGCACTTTGGCGCGAGTTTAGATTTAGACCGTGAGCTTTTGACGAGCTTATCGAATGTTGAATCAAATCTACTGTAGCAGTTGGGCTTCGCGTCGTTCCGCGCTAAGCAATCAGCTGCTCACTTCCCCTTGCCCCATTAGATTGCTCTTTGCTCGGCGCGCGCTTCAACTGGATTCGTTGTTGCCGCAAGTCTCATTGCGAGTGGAAGACAAGATCAGAGGCGCGCGCCACTTCCTTTGATTGACGGCCAACAGTAATAACACGACGAAAAGCAACACGGAGACGACAACTGGAATCCCATAAAACATATCTCATAATCGCGCGCCATCTCCTCCGGTCTTTTAGCCCGAATTGCTCGCTGCCATTATCGTTTGCAGCATCAACATCATCACCGTCAACGTTGTTTCCATATAGCAGCAGCAGCAGCAGCAGCAGCAGCAGCAATCGTTGTTGCTGTTGGTGGAAACAAAAACACTCACAACATCATCATTAGTCACTCATTAGAGTGTCTCCTTCTTCTAAGCCGAAAGTTTCCTCCTATTAGTTGTCATCTCCGTTGGCCTCCTGCTTTCGTCTCATCTCTTGGTTGACTTTACTCGTCCTTTGGGCGAGACTCGAGAGTTTGATTCAAGTTTAGTTGAGTCGAGTCGAGTCGAGTTGAGTTAGGTGAAGTGGCTAAGCCTCAGGAATTTCGCGGCCGCTTACAAGCAAACCATAGTTTAACTTACTTTTTGATACTATTGAACCAAAAAGGCAAACCTCCTAAGCAGACTTCAAATGCGCCACTTGGAACTTGAATGAACGCAGAGGAGAGAAAATAATCACCATCATCATCAATGACTAATTGCCGCTCTTTTATTGAACGACACTCATAATCACTATGCGGCGTCTATCTCCTTCTCCTCAGCTCGCTCTCTCTCTCTCTCCCTCGTTCAGGTATAAAATTGCTCCCAGATTTATGAGTTTCTCCGTCTCTGTAGTCAGGAGCGCTGGTGGCGACTGAGAGCTAGCAAGACTACCGCTAAGATGATTGCGGCCGCGTCATTATAACTAAAAGATTATGCATCCTCGTCGTCACTTGTCGTCTTCTTTTTTCTGCACCTCACTCAAGTGGCAGCGGCGGCGGCGACGGCGGCAAAATCACAGTCCAAGTTGTCATTTAACTAATATGTGATGTGATAGCTAAATTACAAAAAGAACTGCCGCTTCCAATGTTAACCTTCTGCGACTAAAACTTAAGTGCGCGAGCATTCATCGCTACATCAATCGTCACTGGAGCCGCCCGCTGAACAGGAGCGGCGGCCGCTTTGCTTGCTTTGATCTCTGACCTATAAATGTGTTCGCGTGTGTTACCTTTTTGTTGAGGAACAATCTAAACGCATCAGTCTAACCAAACCTAAATCCATCCTCCCAATCACAACAATCTAGGCGCCAGTCGGCCGAGGAGCGGGAAACGGAGAGGCAACAGCAGAACCGTCTGCTCATGTCGTTGCAATCCAAGTTGGCGGCCAGCGCGCCGCACCACGCCGGGGCTAGCGGCCTGCTGTCGCCCATGTCCGCCCTGCTGCAGGCTTCGTCGGGCGCCGGAAGTGGCGGCCCTCTGGGCGGAATGTCGCAAATGCCACCGCACATTGCAATTCCGGGCCACCACCTCGCGGCCTCGCAGCACCAGCAACAGCATGGCCACGCGCAGCGACCATCGAGCTCGACGAACTCAAGCGCGAGCCCAAATTACTCCAGCTCCTTCAATGCAAACCTAAATGGCCATCACCATCAGACGAACCCCTCTCACCTGTACAATGGCAACACCAATCCTCTATCTCCAATGTCGGCTTTGATTGCGCAACAGCAACAAGCGGGTCCCAGTGCGGCCGCCGCCGGCGCCGCAAAGAACGGCGGCGAATCAGCCATGTCGTCGGCCGAGCAACAGGCAGCCGCAATGGCTGCGCTGTTTGCGCAAACAGAGCGACCAGGATCAAACAATAACACCACCGGCAATCATCATGCAGACCAAGCGGCCGCTATGGCAGCCGCAGCAGCAAACCTATTTGGCCCAATGTCGGCCCAGTTCCTGGCGACAGGTGGTGGTGGCGGCGTTGGATCTAACCCAAGCGGAGCAGCAAACTCAAACTACCTGGCCAACCTCTCGAATCCATACCAATTGCACCATGCAAATCCCTTCTTTGCAGCCTACGCTGCGGCAATGGCCCAGCAGCATCAATCGGTCGAGCAACATAAGCCACAGCAGCAGCAACAACAACAGAGTCCCCATCTCCAGATTACATCATCATCATCATCAAGTATCCCAAGCACAACAACGGAAACAACAACATCAACTACATCTAGTTTCAATAGCAACACCACCAACAACCAGTTGCCTCTCGCTACCTCGCAGGCAAACTCAATGGAGTTTGCCTACCACCTGTTGGCCAAGCGGGCCGCCGAGCAGGCCGCCGCCGCCGCCTCACTTTCGAATGGGCGCCGCGCCTCCGGCGACGAGCAGCACCTAGCGCCGAGGCGGGACTCGCCGTCAAGTAGCAGCAGCAGCAATGGAGGCGAGCAGACTAATGGCCACAACGACAACCACAACGCCGGCGAGGACAACGACCTCGACGAGCTTGAGAGGAGCGAAGCCGGAAGTCGAGTGGAAAGCGACGACGAGGACGATGACGAGGAGAATGTGCGCAGCGATAGCGAACCTGAAGACGAGGCAGAGTTGGCTCGCTTGGTGCAAAGCAAAAGGGAAGAGGAGGAGGAGGAGGAGAAGGAGAAGGACACCAAAATTAAAGGGCCAAGAGGAGAAGAGAGGATTGAATCGCACGGCGGCAGGTCAAATCGGAAGGGTAAAGGTTCCGAAACGAGAGCGAAGGAGGAGAGAAGCGATGACGCAACTAAGATTGAGATCCAGAAACATTAATACACAAGTGGAGGTTGTGGAGCATCGAAATATATAAGAAATCTCCTCGCCTAAATTCTCATCACCATCTTGCACGCAATTAGATTCTCATAACCAGATTGCAGATACGATACAAAATACGATCACTATTGGTATTAGTATAAATATAAATATTAGTATGAGTATAAGTATATGTATTCCAAGCGCGTCTACCTATAAAGATGGAAGATACGCTTGACTATTAGGGGAGTAGAGTAGAGTAGAAAATATTAAAGCAAATTATTTTAAGAAGATCACCTGTTAATATAAGAGCATGAGCCGTGGCCGGCTGCAAAGCTATGTGCATCCGCAGATTGTAACGACACAAGAGCTGCGGAGAAAGAGATAGAATGCGTGACCTACGAAATGTAAATTAAACTAAACGGCAAGCTTAGAGCCAGGACCGAGGCTAAAGCAGCACACTAAAACACATTGAATCGCACTGAAGCAACAAGTGATCATTTCCCTCCATCTACCTAGAATTTATGAGATGGAATTGCGCATTGCGCAATGCGCAATTCCGTCCCTGGAAAACTCTAACCACCAATTTACTCTCCCGAGTCTAGACATATCATGTTTCCTCTCTCTCTCTTTCTGTCCATCTAACGAGTAACGAGTAATTTTGGCTCACTCCCATCGGGAATCTCGTTGAATCGTGCGAATCTCTCGTTGATTTGCTATGGTAATTCATCGAATCATTGCATTTCAAGCAACTTGCTCTTTTTGCGGCCGCAGATGAATATAATCTGCAGAGCTAGGAAATCAGTACGCACACAAATTTAAATTTTGGCGCCACTGCTCTGCGGCCACTACTGTTTTTTTCCTAGCATCCCTCTCTACTGCCGCTGCCGCTGCCGCTGCCGCTGCTGCAACCGAAACTCGAATACACTGCGAGACGCAAACACTTGTTGATTGCATTACCTTTACGCGGTGTTGCGTTGCACTCACTAACTAACTAACTCACGCACACAAACATTGTGCTCCTGATGATGATTCTAGCGTTCAGAATGCGGGCTCCTATAATACGAAGAAGAGACGATCTCTTCTCGGCCGATAAACTTCTAATTACACTTTAATGGCGGCTAATCAGCTGGCTAACTGACTGGCTGGCTGGCGTAACTTTTTGCCCACTTGGTTGCGCTAATAAGTGGGCAGTTAGGAGAAATAGAAGAAGGAGGAGGAGGAGGAGGCAATTTGTTGGAGTCCATTTGTGGATAGGAAAGTAAAATTAGCAACAATTGCAATTAAGTGGGGGAGTCGGCGGAGCAAATAGTGGTACATAATAAGTAGCGAGTTGCGAGGTCGGCCTAAACTAAAGCAAATTAAAGAAAACAAAACCAAACCAAACTGAACAACTAGAACATCAACATCTTTAATTGGCTTGCTCATTAACGTTTACTTTTAGTCTTGGTCTTGGTCCAAGTTTAGGCCTTAGTCGTCTTGCTCGTTCACTGGTCTCAAACTAACTATCTCTCCTCTTTCTTGAGAGATTAATCAAGTGGTTGGTCGGTCGGTGGGTTCGCTAATAATATTAATAATAACACATTAGGCGAAAGGAGAAACTCTGTTTCATGTTGCTCTTTTTGCTTCTGATGGTCATCGAAACGAGAACAACTAAATTTTGCTCGCTTCCCATTTTACTCATGATCATGATCGTGGAAATCAAAATCAGATTCGTAATTGTAGTCATCATGGTCGTCGTCGGTCGCGGCGGCGGCAACCATAGTGGCGACCGAAGCTTCTGTTCATCTTCAAATTGGATAACGACGACGACGACGATCATGAAGAAAAGTAGCAATTGCAACAAATTAGATATAGGAATAAAATTTGATGATTACACAACAAGCGGTAGGAGTAACAAATTGGGCGAGTTTTAGTTATTTCCTACTTTTTGTATTCCGCTTTTAATCTTTAACTTTACCTTTAACAAAACATGATTCGTCGTGTTTGATACTCGATCGTTGGCGTTCCTAGTCTGCCTCTAGTTGCAGTGGCAGTGGCAGTGGCAGTGGCAGTGGCAGTGGCAGTGGTGGTGCCATTAGTGGTAGCAAACCAAGCTGCTACCATTAGGAAGAACGACTCGTTTGCGTCACACCCACTTGTTGCAACCACGAGAGCCACCGGCGGCCAACAAAACCAGACGCCAAGCTACCGTCTGGTTGCTTTGCTGCTAGCTTTCAATCGAGTTGCAGCCGCCACAAAGGGCTTCAGCTTGGTGCAAAAATCGAACTCGATCGGATGACTCAAGGGAATGAAACACCGAGAGGTATGAGAGGCAATATTTGTGTCTTTGTGTGTAATTTCATCGATTTAAGGCAAAGTTTTTCTTTCTACTAACAAGTGGCAATGCATTAAGGCTATCAAATATTCGTGACTTTTCCAAATGAACCCACGTGTCGTTTGCAATATCAACTCCCACATGAGCAGCAGCAGCAACAGAAACGGCAATGGTAAGATGATTTATCGCCCTGTCTCATATAGACACATTAGTGTTGGACGAGTCTCTCTCTCTCTCTCTCTCTCTCTCTCTCTCTCGCTCGCTTTGATCATTCCGTCAGTTCGGTGTACATTTGCGTCTGTAACCATCCATACAATTTGATGGCTTGCAACTAGCTATCGGCGCCGCACCCTCAGCTGGTTGACTCTTGCTTAGTGGCAAGCTAATGGGAATATTGGATGGCCGACGGGGATCAAGTTTCGCGCTCAATTGATTCAATCACCTGCGAGCTAGCTAATCAACTTAATAAGCCAGCTGGTCGGGTTTGTGCTGGAACTACGTGGCCGAACTATGAGCACGCAATCAATTTCTATTTTATTCTATCTCATTCTAGCCTCTCTATATCTGAATTTTTCACGTTCGTTTTGAATGATCATTGGCACAAACCAACTGGACTGGAATAGATTCTCATCGTATCAATCAAGAAGATTCTAACAGGAAGTTGGGCAGCGAAATGAGGAAACTTTGGTGACGGTGAGAAATCTATGAGCTGATGGTGGGGAAAATAATACTTATGGTGATATTGATGCAAGTTATAACTAAGAAAATTATAATCTTCTCACATTAACATTAATGAAAATCATAGCGCATATCTAGTAAAACTTTGCCAAATTTACATTATATTCTATATGGTAGTTCAATATCGATATCACATTCATGTACATGTATCATTAGCAGCTGGTGTGTCATTTCATAGACTAAAAGGAAAAAGCGCAACCTACCTGCCACCTGGCGCCCAGCAATGTGAAGTCTCAACATACACTGCGTCGCCCAAGTGCCTCTACATGCCCGAGCTGCATGACAACTTTTTCAACATTCTCTTCAACTTGCCATCTTCCTTTGGATTGAACTCGGCGCGCAGAGTTGTGTCCAAATCTTCCACCAAACCATCCTCTTTTTTTAGAATGTAGAGACAGATGTTCCCACGTCTGACCCATCGTTTAATGTGATCATCGGCCTCGCCACTTAGTCCCAATTGCTCAATGAACCTGAACGACTCGGTCTCCTTAACAACTCGCTCGCAAAGTGGAAGCACCTCATCATCTAATATCTCCCTTATCTTCTGCATCGACTCCGTGGACTTTTCAACCATGACAATATCCTTGAGCCTCTCAACTCCATCCGTATCCTTGAGATGATTCAAGATACCTTCGCGAATGTAATCAAATGAAATGTTTAGGCTAAGCTTGTAGTTGGCGCTACTCGTACCATCCCATCTTTGACTTAGAGCCTTTGAAATGTGATCCATCAACTTATCAATCAACTCGTGGTCATTGGGAGGTAGTTTGCCGATTGCCTCTTGGAAATGCTCGTGGAAGTATTCCTGGCAAAACCTGCGTTGCTTGCGGCGGAATTCGCGCAGGTAAGGCACAATGTTGAGCTGGAAGGGCGAGTTAAATCTAATTAGCTCGTCCTGAGCCTCAAAATCTTCCCGATTACACTTTTCTTTTTTCACTTCGGAAACAGAAATTATTGGAATCAAACGTGATCTTCTCTTCAAGGTGTCCTCGTCCTTGCGGCCGCGATAAAGTTTATCCAATTCCTTGAGAACCTCCAAAGTTTCATCGGGTTCCATGTCAAGTCCCTTGATATCAAAGACTTTGTAGTGCAACTTCGTCCACTTGGCCTCATACTCTTCATCATTCCCTTGAACTCCATCGTCACTAGCCCCCTTCGGCGCATCGGTAGCCTCGAGCTCGTGGACCGAGGTACAGAGAGCGATAGTTGCGATGACAACTAGGCAAAAATTTGTCATTGGAGACATCTTTTTTTATATCACTAAATTACTCTCGATTTAGAGTGCTCTCGTTCGAGAAAAAAAATACAATGTTTCAAATGAAAAGCAGAATGAAAACAAACTCAAAGAGATTGAGACTACAGTTATTTCGAGAGGTAAAAAGAGCTTCGTTATCTGTGGCACTCGGTTACAGTGAAAGCTGAATTGCGTCATTGTCCGCTGATCGCACCTAGACACTCTCTGGTAGACAGTAGGCAAAGCAAAATTGTCATCTATTTTAAGCAACGGCAACTAAGAACAAGAATTCTTGATAAATTGATAGAGGAAGGGTTTTATTTATATCCAGCTCCCAGCTCTCAATATTCCCCTTCCAATTCAAGATTTACCTGTCACCTGATTTTTAATCGAGTGTAAACCATGAACTTGACATTATAGACCCTTTCAAGCTAACCAATAGTCTTGTTCCCGGTGCTCAACTGTCTGGCTTATCGGCGACCCATCTCGCCGAATCCCCCGAAGCCACCGCCGCCGTATCCTCCGCCTCCGTGGTGTCCACCGTGATAGCCGCCAAAGTAGTTTGGGGAATACTCGACCTCCTCGTGGTGTGGATGGTGATTGGCCAGCACAATGTTTCCGCTGCCGCCCTTCTTGTCACCACCGCCACGGAGCACAATATTTCCATTGTATAATATAATATCCTCGTTTCCTCCCTTACCCTTGCCCTTGTTGCCGCCCGCTTGAACTAGCTGGCCAAGCATGCAAACAATACAGAGTGTCACGCCAACAGCCACCATTATGGCCCACAGTGAGTTTGTTTGCTTGAGGATTTGCATGTTTAGTTGGTTTGGGTTTAGGTTGTTGCTGTTATTTTGTTTAGTTGAGTTCTTGTTTGTTCTTGCTCGAAGATCATCTGATTTGAAGTAATACTGAAAACTGGCGAGATCCTCGACTTATATACTCCACCGAGAAGCGAGAGTCCTCTAGATTCGGGAGCCATTGAACCGTTTGAGCAAATTGAGTCATGGATGTTAACACAAAGAGAGAAAGTCTTCGCTTGGCGGACAGTTAGCTTGCAACAGGTGTGACGCTAAAGTTGCAGAAGTTGAGTAACGACAAAGCTTTTTTCTTACAATACTCCGCTTCCAGCTCGCCGTTTGTAGGTAATTAACTGAAGCGCCATAAGTTGGACTGACAAAAACATAAGCCATGAAGAAGGTAAACTTTCAAGTTTCTCAAGAAAACAAATGGACAGCAAGCAATTCAATTATTGGTTTCTCTAAGGAAGAAGCTATCGGGTTCCGGCACCAAGAGCACAGGTGTCATAATGACTAGGCTAACATGAGAGAGTTGAACTACTTGTCCTTGTTTAAGTCGAAGTTGAAAGAGAGAATGGTCTGAAGATGATTGATTCCAGGAAGGTATTTGGTGAGGGAGTAGTTTGTATACTTTTTTTATTGTTCATTATCTTTAAGCTGCAAATGAATCACTCTCACACTTTCGATGGCAACAAAACCCTCTTCGAATGCTCGAGCTAGAGCTGGTATTTACATAATATTTTTCTTCGGGATATATTCATTTATATATTATATATATATATATTAGACTTTGTTACTTTGACTTGTACTTCTCGACACATACAAGCAACACATCTCGTCTCGTTCAACTTAATAACTGTTTTGCACTTTGTCAATTGTTTGTTCTCGGTTGGTAGCTTGACAAAAAACTCATCATGCAAACGATCTTGGTACATCATCGTTTTCCATTTCATTACAACTCAATTCAGTTCAACTTCTTGAATCGTCTATTCCTAATAAACAATCACTTAATAGTAATGGTATAGATCAATAATCTAATGGTTTTTTCTATTCACTCTTACTTTTTCTTTCCCTCTTCGTGAGGGAGGAACGCCATGATAAATTTGCAATATGAAACTACAAAGAATCTGGCTTTCTCAGAAATCATTGGCTAGATTGAGCTTGCGCGTAGGGATTCGTCGGTCCTGGGTAGGTCGGAGGCGAGAAGCAGAGTCTCAAAATATACGGATGAGGTGCCCCGGGTCTTGGCATATTCGTATGATTGCATAATACCAGCGCCTCAGTGGCCTCGACCGCGTCCCTGAATGTCACAAGTCCTGAATAACTTTTAGTGTTATCACCTGTTGTTGTTGTTCGAGGGAGATGGGCAGTGCGGAAAAAACATATTAGTACACGGAGTTTCAAGATAACTTGATATTCTCAATCTCAATTCAAACCAACAAAGAGACACTCACCCTTTGGCGTGAATATTTTGAGCGAGACTGGCTCGTGGCCAGCGGTTTGTTTAAACAAATGTACTAACTCGTCCTCAGTAATTCCAAATGGGGCGCTAAAGAAATGTAATACATGCGAAGGGGGCAATATTCTATTTTTGCTAGCGACTTCCGGATGCTTGAAACGATTATTCTTATTGTTGGTGAATTCTTTGAATGAGGGAGATCCATCTGGCAGTATGAATGGTTGTATAACATCATGGAGGAACGGTTGCTTTGAGTATGATAATTGCAATTCATTTCCAAATAAGGTGGTCTTGTTTAACGAGCTGACACACCTGTCAACAGCCAAGCTATCGCCCATTTGAACCATTGCACAACCTTCTTTAGTTCTGAGAAACTTGATCTGCATATATGTAATAATATTTGTGTTTGTATATGTATATGTATATGTATATGTATATGTATATGTATATGTATATGTTTGTGTAAATTGGAAATAGGAGGTATGTGTTTTAGTATTTATAAAACGGTCTAATGCATCACACAATTATGAACAACATTTCATGCGACTACTTACCTTGATAACGTTACCATACAAACAAAATAAATTGAATAACCGATCACAATTTACCCGTTCCGGTTGAAGCCCGTACACCATCATTACAGTTCCTTGATGTGAACCCATGTTACCTGGACCAGACATGAGAGCGTTTGTTGCAATGCCACCGGTTGCAAATGATGAATGGTTATGGTTGGCAGAGCCCAAGACGCCGCCCGGTCCCATGGCTGAGCCTCTGGGGTGATGCGGATGGTGATGTGGACCTCCATCTTGGCGAGGATATGGAGAACCATGAAGGGTTGCGTGCGGTGGCGCTCCGGCGCCGCCGCCATGGCCCGTCGCTAGGCCATAGGGTTCAATGTATCCAGACGGCGGTGGTGGTCCACTTCTTGAGACATTGAAACCTCCATCCTGCTGGAATGCAGCCGTTTGGTCGCCACCAGCCGCCTGGGCAGCAACAGCAGCCGCGGCCAGTGCCACCGCCGATGGGCCACCTGCTGCATCTAGTGGCGTATGACTTTGCATTGCGTAGCTACCAGTTGTTGGCGCATCGCCTTGCTTAGCGTGGGGACTATGTTGTTGTAAATGAGGGTTATGTGGATGAGAAGTTTGGAAGTTCGGCTGCTGCTGCTGCTGGCCATGAATCTGGCTCAAGCCACTGTTAACAATTCCACGACCACGACCGCCAACTAGACCGCCACCACGATGAGCTGATTGAGTCTGATGGTGACCGTGTTGTTGTTGTTGTTGCGGTGGTGTTTGGTACAGGTGTTGATGTTGGTTAGGTCCACTGCCGCCACCGATACTTGGCACAGGTAAATGATCGTTCAAACCACTACTACTTGAGGTTCCATCTGGCTGATTGCCTCCTCCACCTCCTGCTCCACTACCTAATGTTGGATTAGTATAATCAAAACTATCATTTCCATTCTTGTGAACATTCAATCTAGTTGGCTTTGCATATTCAATTCGGAGAGTACAGCATCCACTATAAATATCGCAACCATGCAAATTTGTCTTCGCCCTCTTGGCCGATTCAACATTATCAAACTCAACCATTGCTTGAACTCCATTTTTCTTAAATATAACTATCCTATTGACTTTACCCCAATTGCTACAAATATGATGTATTAAATCGCATGATATTGGATAGTAATGCGGATTTATCACTGTGATTAATAGCACATGATTAATATTAGATTCATTATCACCCCTGGGGTGGCTATTGTATTTGGCATTTTGATGATGATGTTGGTGTGGTTGATATTGATTGCCTTGATGGTAGGGCGGTCCGCGGTGATGCTGCGGCTGATGTTGTTGTAATGGTTGTTGATATCCGCTACCCGTGCTAACCTGGCTGGTACTGGTGGTGTTTGCCGATGTATTAGCATCTCCTAAATTACTAGAGCTAGTGCCAAGACCTGCATCACCACCGCTACTCGAAGAATTTGAGGCAGTTGTTGTTGTTGTTATATTTGTTATTGAATTTGTGTTTGTGTTTGTATTTGTTGTTATTGGTGTTGATGCTGCCGTAGGTGCAGTTGCAGCCGGATTGCTAGCACCCGAACCAACACCTGCTGATTGTGGTGTATTGTTCGGCTGCTGTTGGACCAAAGTGTCCGCCGACGCATGATTGGATGCCAGGCCGGCGGTAGCCATGGAGGACTGATCTCTCTTTCTCTCTCTCTGTCTCTCTTTTTTAAAACTCTTGCTCAAGTTATGATCTTGCCGAGACTTCTCAATCTGGTTCCTAATTTTCGCTCCTTCTCGCTCCGTTCAAAGGCGTTATTTTTCTAAAATAATAGATTGCACCTCAAGGTAGACGATGGGCCGGAAACAATAATAGAAAATATGGTCTAGAAGTGTGGTTGTTGTATTGTGATGATGATATAATGATACGGCGAAATAGTGGCGGCCAATCGAGGTAATAGCTGCTGCTGCTGCCCCTGCTGCTGCTGCTGTCGCGGCTGCTTCTACTTTTAGAACAAGCCAAAGGAGTTGATCCGAATTAAAAGAGAGTAAGCATCGGCGGCGGCCGCAGCATAGGAGACAGCTTCCAATGCCTCCGTTGCCTCCGCTGCAGACTGCAGTTGCCGCTGTGGCTCCTGCACACAGGCCAAAGCCAGGCACTCGGTATCCAATTGCCGCCGCTGCTGCTTGGGTTGGCGGCAGCTCGCAGCAGAAGCTCTGCGGCAGCAACGCACACAGCCAGCCAATCACAAACCCAGTGGTGAGTGTGCGCTCAACTCGGTCGGTCTGTGTTTGTGTGCGAGTTAGCGAGAGAGACAGAGAAAGAGAGAGACATTGAGAGTGAAACGAAGTTAAGAGAGTATCTCTTTTTCTATGTATTTCTCCATTGTGATGCTGCTGCCGCTGCTCCATCGCCACACAGTGGTGTGTGTGTGGTTGCCCAGCAGCGTTGAGTTGGTCCTGCAGTTTATTTTCACAAGCTCAATGGTGACGTTACATAACTGCGGTCTCGCCAATTGCTCAGTTAGACTACCACCACTATCAATGCTGTAGCAGTAACAGCGACAGCTGGCAGCTTAACTCGAAGGAATCGGGAGCATAAATGGGAACCTGCCGCAAGAAGAATCTGTCGTCAGAGTCACTGAGAATTTTGTTGGGCGAGAATCGCTGCGGATTTTGCAAAGTGAACGACCGCGGCCACAGCGACAACAACTGGTGCCAAAGTTCGGCACTAAAAAGATGGCAGCCATGTGCGTTTCTATCGCCATGTGTTGATTTCATTTCAAGACTACCTTTGCGTCGACGACAACCAGGAAAACTTTTATCTTTTTACCACCAGTTGGTGCGATCGTTGATATTATTCTTGCGATTTTTCCAATATCTGATTTATTGAATGCAATCTTCAAAGACTTGTTTATATTGAAACTGCCATCAATAAACCAATATGAAAGAAGAGGAGATGGAAGAGATACAGGTGGAAACTTTAAATCACGATACCCAAAATGATGCAAACGATTGCAACCAGAATGGGCAGCCAACAGAAGGAACAGAGCAGGAGCAACAGAAGGAGCAACCTCCAATGTCTAAGTCCCAGATGAAAAAGTTAGCCAAGAGGCAGAGATGGTTGGCTAGACTACCTGAAATCAAGAGGATTGAGAAGGAGAAGAGGAAGCTCAAGAGGCAGAAAGAGGCAAAGTTGAGGGACAAGAGAGGCGAAACTTTGGCAGTTGATGTTAAGCCAAAGCGAAAGTTGATGTCAGAGTCGAGCAATAAGTTCAAGGTTGTGATTGATATGGATTTCAATGATCTTATGACAGACGAGGAGATTGCCAAGGCTGCCAAACAAGTCGGCAGGATATATGCTTACAATAGACGCTGTGATAATCCATGCCAATTGTATGTGAGCTCACTGAAGGATAAGATTTTGGACAGATTTAACATTACGAATACCGGTTATAAGAATTGGGATATAAACATATCAGACAAAGACTATTTGGACATGTTCAAATATAACGATGAAGGAAACAAGATCAAGAAATCCGAAAGACGCGAACAGTTCATCTATCTGTCCGGCGATTCGGATAACACCCTACCCGACGTTGAGACAATTCTCAAGGATTATCAGGACAAGATATTCATTATTGGCGGACTAGTTGATCACAATCGGCATAAGAATTTGTGCCAAGAGAGGGCAGTAGAGAGGCAAATTTATACAGCTAAGTTACCGATTAAGGAGAACGTGACCTTAAGGGATAGACACATACTGACTACCGTGAATGTTTTTGAGATCCTGCTCCAACTTTTCGCCGAGCACAAGAGTTGGCAAGAGGCTTTGTTTGCCACTATACCCAAGAGAAAACTTGCCCCTTACGACAAGCAACCTAAGGTTGGCAAGTTGCAGTTGTTGGACGAGTCAAAAACATTGGAATCGACTAAGACTCCTGACGGGAAACAAGAGAATGACGATACAATAGAGCAAGTTGAAGCTTGAAACCAACAAGGAAACAGTGAGACATTTTTAGGTTCTTAAGCAAATTAAATTACACGTAATGAATTTATTATCATTATTACTATTTATATAAGTATCAAAACTTTGACTACGAATGCTACTACTCCTACTCTTATGTCTGCTACTGCTACTGCTACTATTACTACAGTAAGGCCCGACTACCCAAACGGATGGTGGGGAAAGTTAAGTCCGGCTGCTGCGGCAGCGGCCGCTGCCGCCAGATGATGATGATGGTGGTGATTGGCCATTGGAAGTTGCTGGGCTGGGTGGTGAGGAGCTAAATGGTGGGCTGGTAGTTGTCTTGGTGTTGCTTGGTGGCTCTGGTGATGAAACGAGTGGTGGTTGTGATGATTATTTGACGGGTGATTGTGATGGTGATGATGATGATTGCCAATTAGGAAGTTTTGTTGCATCAACTTCCGTTTGGCCTTGTAGCGACGATTTTGGAACCAAATCTTCACCTGCGTCTCGGTCAACTTCAATCGTCTTGCCAAATCTGACCTCTCGGGTCCACTAAGGTATCGCTGGTGATTAAACCTCCTCTCCAACTCGTAAACTTGCATATGAGTGAATGCAGCTCGCGATCGCTTCTTCCTAAACTGATGTGGATTTGCAGAATGGTTTGCAATATCAGCTATCATCTGTTGACTTAATCCACGATGATGCAACGAGTGGTGCTGCTCATCATGTGCATTCATGCTGTGATTCAATTGTTGCATATCGTCGATGGGATTCATGTTTAATCTAAGGTGATGCTGCTGTTGGTTGTTCAAGACAACATTTTGCGACGATATGTACTTTGCATCCCCATCGACCAACTCAAGCTCTTGATTGTCGTCATCATCAATATTGCTACCTTCCATGTCACTATCGTCATCGACGTTCTCGTTGATATTGTTGTCGTTGTCGTTGACATCATCATCATCATCTTGACCCTCATAAACTATATCGCTCCCTTGGCCACCTTGGTCGACTGCTCTTCCTCTACCTGATGCAGTTTCAGCATTAGAATCCTCATTCGATTTCTCTTTGGCCATAGTATTTGCTGTAGTGTTTGTAGTAGTTGCACTAGTGCCTGCAAAATTCATACCCGCTGCCACCGAGCCACCTGAGAGATTGGCCACTCCAGGGCCGCCTCTGGGCCCGGTGGCCGTTTGTTGCAGTAAGTTGAAAAACGGGTTAGTCTTTAAGGGATTTACTCCAACTTGAGGGTTATTTTGCTGCTGCTGTTGCTGCTGGAATATTGTGCTGGCCGCTGATTGGATCATTGATGGATATTGGTCCAAATAAAAGGAGCTTAGGGCTGAATTGAACACATTGCTTAGGTGTCGGGTTAGTGTTGGATCAAACAAAGAGGTGGGAATATTCAATCTATTTGAAGTTTCGGTTAGTTGCTGTTGCTGTTGTTGGTTCATTGTTGCAGTTGTCGATGATGTAGAAGTTGTTTTTTTTAAATTATTCGGCTCATTCGCTGCTGTCATCATCTTGATTGGATTTGCTTCAACTTCCGCTTTGGAAGACGCTGCGCTGGTGTTGCTATTTTGCAATATGTAATCAATCGAGAATAAATTTGAAGCTTGTGCAGCGTAACCTTTATGACTAGGCAGCTCTTTAAAGGTGCCACTGCCACTCGACTTCAACATATCGGATGCACTATTGGCAACCAGCTCGCCACTTGCATTTGATGCCGGCGAGGCCATAGTCTTGAGGGTTGAGGTATCAGGTTGACAGCAATAGCAGTGGCCAGTAATATTAGTGAAACCTATAGACTTCCGTTGACATCTAAAGAAAAAAAACAGACAGACAAGTATGTCTCTTGATGGCCTGAGAGGACACTAGAAAAAGTTTGAAACGATTCTCAATGATTTGCGAGCAAGTGAGCGAGGGAGTGAGTGGGAAATTTGCGGATGCTAACTTGGTGGATACGATGGTGTCAAATTCCATCGCATTGCGCATGTCTGTTGCGCTTCTCTCTCAAATGTAGTTAATGATCACTGATACAGTTGCTACTTATCGTAACTGCTGCTGCTCACTTCAATTTACGAATGCGCAACTCCAACTAAAGGTCTCGCCACTCGTTTGAGTTGCTCACTTGATCATTTGATAGACTTTAACCACAGACAAACCGACCGGCAAGCCAACTAACTGACTGCCCGACACTCAGCGTTGAGATTTTAGTTTCGACTATCTCCAAGTTCTCGGCTAGTGGTAGTGGTAGACAAGTCTAACTGCTCGCCACTTCACCTCTAGTGCGTGCCCTGCGATTGGCCAGTTGAGTGAGTGCGAAAGAGGCCTCACGAAAACTCGAGACTATAGTTAGAATTCATATGGTTGTGAAGCATCAGAGGTTTTTTTTGAAGATGTTGTTGAATCTTATTTGTTTTGCTGCCACTATAAGCGAGCGACAGAAAGCCGATCGATAATCTCAATCAACTCGGATTACCGTTTTTTACTTGCAGATTGCGGCTAAGTGCAATTTGCCATGGAATGAATATGGTGGGAAAATAAAGGGAGCGAGCGAGCGAGAGATAGAGATAGACAAGCAAGGAGAGGTGAACTCAAGATTGGAAGCTAAATGCATTAGCTCAGCTCGACGCTGCTCAAGTCAGGCCAACTCGATGGAGTTGAAAGCGTCCCTTTAGTTATAATCTCATCATAATGTCGCTATTCAGTTTGACGAGCTGCTGAGAGGATCTAACAAACTGAACAAAAACTGGCGAGCTAATGGCGCCGCACATCTGTGATTACCTGCAAATTGTTTGTTTTCAGTCTTGGCACGGATATAAGTCGTAGCCGTCGCAGTAGTAGTAGTAGTAGTAGTCGTCGTCGTTAATGAGTTCGAGCTGGAGTGTGCCTCTGCATTTATAGGCGATTCGAGATTAGAGCTACTTGTGTCGGCAGCGGTCGCGGTGGTGGTAGTATCAGAAGGAGAAGAAGCGACAAGCGCAATGATCAATCTTGAGCTTGCTCCTCTCTCTCTCTCCCTCTCTAACTTTATCGTTGTTTCGTATCTTTGTCTCAATGAAAAGAACGTGACTATGATTGTAGCTCGGCTGTCGTCTTGGTTGTTGTTATGCAAGTTAGATGTTGTTCTACTTGTTTGGTTGTTTGCAGTCTCGCTAGTATCTGCGTTTATCTGAGAGGCTAGTCGTGGTTGATGGTGACGCTGCACTTAATGATGGTTCAATTCGATATTTAGAATGGCAATCGACGACTAACAGTGACTCCCAGCTTCTGTCACATGGACACCACAAGTTCGCTTAGGTGACTGGCTGGTTGGCCGGCGAGCAGAAAACTTATAGGTGGCGCAAAGCGATGATTTGCGAGACTTAGACGCCAAGTGTGGCAGCCAATCCATCAAGTGCACACATTCTATACCAAAAATACAAAATAAAACTACCTTCACAAATAATGCTACTGCCACCACTACTCCTACTCTTCCACTGTTACCTAATGTAATGGCTCTTTTAATTGATCATCATTCGACGCCTACGTCTTCTTCTCTTCGCTTTTAGTAATGTGTAAGAGGCGAACCTTAACGGCGACACCTTAATTACAAGACGAGCAGTAAATTTGGTGCTAACGAGTCGCGGTGGCTCCTTATCGCGCGCTAGAGCCTCGACGGAGTAAACCGTCGTTTGAGTAAACTCAAATGGACGTAGTGACTCAAGCTGGCAACAGTGAGTTGAGAGACGGAGAGGGAGATAGAAAGACACTCACTTTGCTGGTTGTGGTCTGCATCGACAAGCAAAGTGACTCGTCTGTTTGTCGTTGTTGTTCTTGCTGCTGCTGTCTTTTTGTGTTTGTTTATATGGAAGAAATAGTGAGAGGAGAATCTCCGCCAAGCAAGCTGCAAGTCGAGGCCAGCAACAGGTAGCAGGCAGCAGGTAAAACTTTTAAGTAGTTGAGCTTGATATTCGGGCAACAGGTAGCAGGTGGCTGTGATGGTGATTTGCGCAAACAGTGGCTTCTCTCTGGCAGTCGAATAGTTTTTGGATGAATGGGAGATTCGATAAAGATATTAATTTGAGATAGTGATAAGAAAAATGCCACCGTCGTTGCCAATCCATTTGAAGATCATTAAGGACAAGAAAATGGGAGATGAGTGCATCGAGTGAATGGGAGAGTAAAGAACTTGAAAAAAGAAGTGAGCTCGAAAGAGAGAGAGAGAGAGAGAGAGAGAGAGAGAGGAGAAGTAACTACGAGATCTAAGTCGTCTACACTCGCGAGAGAGTAGTAGAGGAGGAAGGTAGTAGAGTACGTACGTAGTAGTAGTAGTAGTACGACGTAGGTCGGTTA